>SNQJ01S0020349.1:0-21027 GCA_010110895.2 Picea sitchensis | reverse complement strand
AACCACAACGATCCATCTTCATCATGTATCAATGACAACTCATTGATCCATCTTCATCATATCAATGACAACTCATTGATCCATCTTCATCTATGCATTCTCATCAAGGAAAATACATATTATATTACATCAATCATCAATCATCAATCAATCAATCCTTTGGCATCAATCAATCACTTGAAATCAATCAATAAAACCATTGGCATCAATGACAACATGATCCAACAATATAAACATGGGTGGCACATTTGGCAAAATAACCACGGAAATGGTTGAATTGTTATGTGAAACTTGGATTATGTTGTGATTTAAATGGTTGATATTCTCAATGCATGGACTAATTAATGTTGTTAATGGGGGCTCGTTGGCATGTACTGTGGAGTAAATGTGAGATGGGTGGAGGCGATGTGCATTTATGGCACGTCACCTTTACCCTTCCAGTTGGTCACCACCCTAGTTGGACTATTGTTTGATCAGGCTGTTGTGTTTGCGCTTCGAATTTTTGGCAGGGTAAAACTGCTAGGCCACCTCTCATCTTAGGGTTTTTGATTAACAGGTATGTCTCTTTTGGCCATTCTTGACTTAACTCTGGTTATGAAATATTTTTGGCTCAGTTGTGTGGGTTTGTGTTTGTCCTGAGTGTTGCAACTGTGTGGAATTTTGGTTTAGAATGGAAAATGGATGGTTATGCTTAAAATTGTTTGAATTCATCGGAGTTGGTGGTCTTCCTGGGTGATATATTTTGTTACCACCGCATTTGTTAAAAGGGTTTTTTATAAATCATGGTTGGATGGTTGTCTTTGTGATTCTTGGGTTTAACTAGAGCTCTGTTTTCTTGTTCGGTCCTGTCAAGAACTATCTCTTGTTCACAAGCGTCATAGTCCTCCTTGTGCGTACGCCTTTAGCCTCAAAGTTTCACTATGATTGATGTATTTCCTCTTATGATGGCTACTGTGCAAACCCTTAACCCTCCAGACTGGAGCCACATAGGGAGTCTGTCGATCCTGTTAAATTGTTCCCAATTATTGTGGTCTATTACTTCGAATGCGGGCTCACTCGTTGGTCGTATAGAGGTCATGTTGGTATAGCTTTCATCACTACCTCTGTGATAACAACATGAGCTTTACATTGCAATCTGCACTCCTAAAAAATTCACAGTTACCATCCTGGTGTCAAAGAACTTAGTTGTTATAATGGAAGAGCCTCTACCCATTTTGATTGAGTGCATGGTTATACACAGCTACCACGGTTGTTCTTTTGATTGGTTTTTTTCCTTACCACAATGGTGAACTATTGGTTAATGTACAGTCCCTAGTTTTCACTCATGGTGACTTGGTTGATGGCTGACATTGGTCACAAGGGTTTGGTATTGATCACACATGTCGCGTCCTGTAGATGATTTTTTGTGAAGTAAAGGATTGGATTGGATATTTCTACTGCATTTTTTCTCCTTGGTAGAACAGGCTTGAGTGTGTGCAACCTGATCACTCATAGACGACTTAATAATTAGCCCAGAATGATGTTTTGAGTTATGTCATGGTCATAAGTTGTTGTGTGATTATTGGAAATATTACACTATGGGATTCTCTCATTTGTGCACTGTGTATAGCATGGATGACTTATTTTTTATGCTCGGTGATACCCACTAAGTTTTTTAAGTGCGTTATTTATTGCAATTGATCATTGTGGATGACAGTCGTGTTAGATATTTGGCTCAGTTTTTAAGTTGCATTGAGATGTTTTACATTGGCATGATTAGATGGCTTAGAAAATTTACTTCTGCATAGCCTGCGTCTAAATGTTGATTGTTGGTTGTATAGTCAACTTCATTTTCAGGCGCGGCATGTGAAGTTTAATTACTTTGGTTTTCCAATGCATATATGAGGGGACGAATATGAATACAGATCTTGATTGGCTCTATTACAGAAATAGTGTCTTCATTATTATTTCGAACGCATGACTTTTAAACATAGATATGGATTGAAGAAATGTCTGGCAGTGGTGGATGTTAATGATTATAGATTGGGAATGAGTGTTGTTGTTGACTGTTGTAAAATGCAGAATGCACAAATAAAAGGAACAGAACCTCTTACAAATTGTGTGAAATACTTCTATTGTAATGGTACTGTGTTGGATATTAATGGACAGTGAAATTAGGCAAATACAAAGGAATTTTACTCAGTCATCTGATTGTTGGTTGATGCATATTTTTTTACTGCAAAATATGTTATAGATTGCTTGATTAATCTCATGAACAGTAAACGTTTTTTTCCCCCTCATTATCTCATTTTCCGCTAATTACAACCCCCTCACATATCCCATATTCATTTTGTTCACTCCCTGTTCTGATATTGATTACAACTAAGAGAATTTTTGTGTTAAGTGGATGAAGTGACAGTGTCTTGAGTGGATTGCAGTGAGGTTTTACTTGGTTTATTTATAGTTGATTGTTGTTATCATTGAGCAGTGACCATTTCTTCTCCCCTTTCATTATATCATATTTTCTCTCAATACAAACCCCTCACGTATCCCAGAACACTGCTTCACCCCCCTACTCATTGATTAACGTTAGAACAATTTGTATGGATTGGATTGCATGAGCCTGATACATTCTGAGCCAAATCTATTTCGTATTTTTAAGGAGTTTTCATGCATGGTTATTTAAAAGACTATTTTATAATTGTTAACATATGCAGGATGATTGTTTTTAGTTGGGGAAGCCATGGCCGAGGAAACAGAGGTAGATGTAACTAGAACCGAGGCCCAAGAAGGCCTAGGTTCTCTATACATTTTGATGTTGATTCAGAAGAGCTTGGCCATTTGGTTAATGTTGTATTATTTAATTGGATTGGATAGGGAATAGTCCAACCGAGGCCTGAAAGGCCTCCTTTCCGCCCCTCAAGCCCCCGGCATCCCTGTGCCTCCTCATGTCTCTTTACAGCCTGAAGTCCTAGAAAATGATGGGTGGTAGGAGATTTTTCACCCAGCAGTCTCCCAACATTGTGGCTAGACAAACTCAACTTTGCCTTCTCCCCCACCTTTGAACCCCATTGTCCAAGCTGCCCCTAACCACTCACCAGTGCAATCCTCCCATGCTAGCAAGAGATTGAAGACTGAATCCCACCATGTAGTTGATAAATAAAAAGCTATTGCTTCCCCTTCCTCACCCTCCGATGACTTTGACAAATCCATGTCTTCACAGTTGCATTTGAGGGATGATTTTTCCCATGTGATCAGTGAGATAAAGCCTAAAGGCTCTGCCCAGCCCAAGGCAAATTCAGGAAAGTCAAGAGGTGACAGTAGCAACCAAGAAAGGGTTGCATCACAGACTGGAAAATATGGCTTTTGAATTTTATGTTGTTTATTGTTTTATGATAGTGGACTTCAGGGATTTTGGACAACATGTTTTATTTTGGATATATGAGTATTAATTTTGAAATAATTTCAATTTTCATGAGCTAAAATTTCCAAAAGTAAATATGTTGATGGGAGGCACAAGGTGGTGTGTTTTCTTAACTAATGGATTATGTTATGATGATTATGATTGTTATGAACTAGAGGGAGTCACAATGGGTCCCACCTACTAGTTATTATTTATCTATGACCCTATTATGATTATCCCCCCTCCACCCCCACCCTAACTAAAGTTAGTTGAGTCTTTAGTTATCTTAACTAATAATTTGGTTCAACTGCTTCAACTAATCATAATTTGTTAAAAGCAAAAGTAAGGGGAGAAACAATAGGAGGATAGAAGCACAAAGCATGCTAAGGTTTGCTCTTTGAGTTGATGTTGAGATAGTTCAGTTTTCATTCATTCATATATTCATCATATCCTAATTCTCTTTTGTGATAGCAGGGTCTTATTGTAGACAACAATATTCAGGGCTGAATCAAATCATTCAGAAACTTGTTCTTCAGAGGTGTTGATCTATCTTTGATAGTCTGTGTAGACTTGCCTATTTGTGAATTAATTTTCATGACTGATAAAGGCTATTGTGCAGAGTCGAGTGGGCAGAAATATATGGCAAGCTGATCCATCTTTTAGAGTTCATTTTTGGTTTTCTGTCAGAGGTCCTTTTGTATGTTCCATCGGGGATTTCTAAGTTTGACTTTGGTCCAATATTTTTGTGTGAAGTTTTGTAAAGACAATGACTCTTTGGTGAATTGGAATGAAATAAAGGATTTCTTTGTGTCTCATATATCTGGAGTATTATCTTGGTGTCTTTACTTCTGTTCTTACATTTAGTTCAGCAACTGATATGTTCAGAAAAATACATAAAAAGAGAATTTATAGCAAGCTTTTTGTTGACAAAAGACTAGCCTAAGAACTTGTAATTAATACTTGTGAGTTAGGATATATATTTTGTTGGCTATAAACATAGGATGATATTCCCGTCTACTTTACTTTAGCCAAGTAAAGTCTGAAAATGCTTGAGTAAGATCAATTCATATCTTTTCCTCAACAGTATGCAAGATCATTTAAAAATTACATGAAGACCCCAGTTCAGTAGAAAATTTTGTATGGAATAATGATTTGATATGGTATCATGATCACATATAATTATGTAAGAATTCCCAACTCAAACAGAAGATCCTTCTGGAATTGCACACTTCTCCTATAGGGGGACATTCAGGATTTTTGAAAACATACCACATGGTCAAAAGGGATTTTTTATGGGAAGGTCCTAAAAATGATGTTCAAAAGTTTGTGTTGGAATGTCTGGTCTGCCAACATAATAAGGGAGAGACAATCAAGAATCCATCTCTCCTAAAACCATTAGCTATACCAAGCCAACGTCGGGAAGAAGTTTCCATGGATTTTATTACAGGTTTACCAAAATCAAAAGGAAAGACCGGCATCATGGTAGTAGTGGATCGACTAACAAAGTATGCCCATTTTTTCTCTCTTTCTCATCCTTTTAAAGAAATAATAGTAGCAACAACATTCATGGAAACAATTCAAAAGCTACATGGAGTCCCCAAGATTATTGTAAGTGACAAAGACCCAATTTTCATGGGAAATTTTTGGACTGAATTATTTTCTTGTTTTGGTACACAATTGGCTCATAGTTCATCTTACCACCCTCAATATGATGGGAAAACTGAGATTGTGAATAAATGTCTAGAAGGATATCTTCGTTTCTTTGCATCTGATAAACAGACACAATGGTTCAAGTGGTTTCCCTTAGCGGGATGGCAGTACAACACATCCTTCCATACTTCATCAAAAATGTCCCCATTTCTGGCACTTTATGGATATCATCCTACATCCATCACATCACCCTTGAAAGGGAATACAAAGATTCAAGTAGTCGAGGACCACATAGGGAACCGACAAATTGGTTATGGCACAAAATAGGATGAAACAACAAGCATATCAACATCGCATGGAAATGTAATTTGAGGTGGGGGATTGGGTATTTCTAAGGCTACAACCATACAAAAAAATGTCCCTCAAGCAACAAAAGAAGGACAATAAACTAGCACCCAAATATTATGGCCCCTATAAGGTTTTGCAAAGAATTGGAAGTATGGCTTACAAACTGGAGTTGCCTCCATCTTCACGTGTACATCCAGTATTCCATGTTTATTTCTTAAAGAAGGTCATCGGAAACAAGATCTTGGTCCAAATTTTTTTACCAAATATCAATGAAGAAGGGAAAATCATACTAGATCCAAAAACAATCCTTGAAACGAGAATTAAGCAGCTGAGAAATTGAGCAATTATAGAGCACCTCGTCAAATGGAAGAACCTACTAATGAAAGAGGTGGCATGGGAAGATGATTTCTTCATGCAGAAGCATCCGTGGTTAGACAAGTGTTGAGGTAAACACTTGTTTGAAGGGTATGGGCATGTTAAGAACTAGAAAAATCCCCATGATATGTATAAAACCCCTTATTATGCCCTAGATATTGAATTATTACATTTCTAGTAGGTCGGTTAGAACCCTTCTTTGCACCCTTTCATTATAATTGTAACCCTTTATCTCCTATATATATCAAGGAGATATAGTATTAGTGCATATTATATCATCTCATATTGTGTTCTGAAGTTTATATATTGTAAAGGAGGTTTCCCCCTCGAAGTGGACTGAATTTTATTGATTTCTTATCATTTTTAAGGCATTGGGTCATAACAGAACAATTGAAGATGAAGGAAGATGAAGACATTGCAACCCACCGTTTGCAGGTTGATGAAATAGTTAACACTATTAAGGGATTGGGAGTATAATTTGATGAATCAATGGTTGTTCAAAAGGTATTGAGGTCTCTTCCTATGAGATTTGATACTAAAATATCATCCATGGAAGAAAGAGAAGATCTCGGTACATTGAGCATGGACGAGATACATGGAATATTTATAGCCTATGAAATGAGAATAGAACAAGAGAACCCAGCCATGAAGGAAGGAGTTTTCAAGGAATCCAAGAAGACAAAGAAGAAGAAAAAGAAAAATTCAAAACCAGGTTGCAGTTGTAGTGATGATTCAGACGAAGATGAAGAGGTGGCTAACTTCTTAAGGAAATTAAAGAAAGGAACCGGCAAGTATAAAGGTATGCTTCCATTGAAATATTTTAATTTTGGTGGTATTGGACATTTTTCTTCTAAATGTCCTCATAAGAATAAAGACAATGATGAAGAATAAGCTTCTAAAAGGGAAACGAAATATCAAAAGGGAAACACGAGAAGAAACAAAAGGAAATTCTTCAAGAAAAGTTTCTACTCAAAGGAGGATAGTTCCTCATCAAACGAGAAGGATAATGATAGTGAAAGTGATTCAGAAATAGTACTCTTCATGGAAGTAGAAGATGATTTTGAGGAATAAGGCAAATTAAATCTAAAAGTAGAGATAATTAGTGCATTAGAAGAACTTAGGAAATAAAGAAAGAAAAACAAGTCACTCAAGGCAAAGTTAAAAATGAAAGAGGGATCTCAGAATTCCAACTCTGAAGAAATCGAGCAGATGATAACGAGTCTAAAATTTCAAATAGAAGAAGACAAAATAATTGAGGAAATACTTAGAAGTCAGTTAGAAGAAAAGGAGAAAATGGTTGGAAGCTTGGAAGCAGAAATAGTCTCTTTAAGGAAAGATATTCAGAAAAAAAGATATGCAGCAAAAGAGCACCATAATATTGGATCAAATCATCAGTAGTCAAATACCATCGAATGACAGATCCAGACTAGGATACATTCAAGTACAAAATGATAAAGGATCGAGCTCCAAGACAATAGAACAACAAGTAGAAGAAAGAAGCTATGCAGATATTGTCAAAGATTCTATCAAGAAGGAAGAATGCAAGCCCCCAAAGAAGAGCATTCTAGAAATAAAGAAGAATCAAGAAGACGAATTCAGAAGGAGTGCATCGCAAAGAAGATCATCTACTCCCATGTATCAAAGGTTTTTTTATGGTCATTGCTCTAATTGTGCTAATTTTGGACATAAAGTTGTAAACTGCAAATCTTGTGCCAAGAACAAAAGAAACTATGGAGGGTACTTAAATAATAGTTATCCCAAAAGAACTTATGAAGCATACAACAGAAACCAAAACAATTTTGGTTCATTGAGAAATGAATTAGAATGCTACAAATTCCACAACTATGGACATATAGCTCATGATTGTAGAAGAATGATGGATACCTCTATGAAAGAGAACACTTATATCATATATAATAAGATTTGGAAAAGAAAAAAAGAACAGGTAAATGAAGAACAAATGAATGAAGGACACCCAGAATTCATACTCTCAGGATTTGCAGCAACGCAAAATAATGATGAATCGACAAGCAAAAAGAAAGATGTCAGATTTCAGGAAGAGGATGAAAAGGAAAATTATGAAGAGGAATATTAATCTGCATCAGAGCGGATATTTTTTGAGCCATCAGGCTTGGAGACTCCTGGTAAATATGAATATTGAAGAGGGGATTCTAAGCTGCAGCTCCATATATCAGAGAACTATCCTTCGAGCAGTCTGAAGTGTTTGCAGTTTCAGAGTGGTTTGATGAAAAAAGTGCAGAATGTATTATGACAGTTTGATCATTTGAGGAGCAACTTTCAGGTATCATCTAACAATTACAGAGAATATCATTAGCACACTTTTCAGGCACAGATTCATGATTCTATAGAGGATTCCATGTATGTATTCAAACAGGGATAAATTCAGTAGAGATTGTTCCATACATGTAAAGTTTGATTTACAGATTGAGAAGACATTTTGAGAAGTAGGAATATGCAATAATCAAGTACAACAAAATCAAAGAAGTCTTCAGAATGGGTCATCATTGTATGCAGTTGAGTAGCCGAATCATGGATAGTTTTATGACATATGGACAAATCATGGTATTCAATATTGGATTGTTATCTACAACAACAAGGGTTCAGGAAAGGCAATGCAGACAACAATCTCTACATAAAGGTAAATCAAGATAGTATATTGATAATTGAAGTTTATGTTGATGACATTATTTTTGGAAGTGATGATGACAAGATGATTCAGAAAGTTGATAAAGACATGCATAATGAATTCAAAATGTCATTACTTGGTGAGTTTTCTTTCTTTTTGGTACTCTACATATGTCAGCAAGATAAAGGTATTTTCATCTCCTAGACCAAGTATATCAAAGAAATGTTAAAGAAGTTTGGAATGGTAGATTTCAATCCCGTAAATACTCCCATGCAGACTAGTTGCAAATTGAGCAAAGATGATAAATCCAAGGATGCAGATCATAGACTCTACAAATCGATGATTGGCATTTTACTCTATGTGATAACATCGAGACTGGATGTGATGTAAGTAGTAGGACATGTTGCAAGATTTCAAGCAGCACCGAAGGAAACACATGTTATGGAAGTAAAGTGAATATTTAGATATCTCAAAGAAACAAAAGACTATGGATTATGGTATCCAAAATGGAATTATCTATCTCTATTTGCATACACAAATACATATTGGGCAGGAAGTGTTGATGATAAAAGAAGTACAAGTGGACTAGCCTTCTACTTGGGTGATTATCTGGTATCTTGGTTGAGCAAGAAATAATCTTCATTATCGTTGTCCACAACAGAAGCAAAGTATATTGCAGAAACAACAAGTTGTACATAGGTTCTCTGGATGAAGCAAACTTTGCAGGACATGCAGGTGGAATATGAAGAGCCTATTATGATATTCTGTGATAACATCGGTGCTATAAGTATATCTAAGAATCCATTGATTCATTCCAAGATGAAATACATTCCGAACAATTTTCACTTTCTATGGGAACAAGTTACAGGGAAGAACATCAAGGTATATTATGTTTGTACAAAAGAACAGAGTGTAGATATATTCACCAAACCTCTTCCGAGGGAGAATTTTGAGTATTTTTGACAGAAATTAGGAGTAGTTTCATCCCCAGAGTGATATACATGGCAGTTAGCACAGTAAGACAAGGGGATAGTATCATTAATCATGAAAGACTTGAATTGTTTTTATCAGATATTTACACGAGGAAGAACCATGAAGAGAAACATCATTAGAGATTAGAGGCTTACAGACAGGGGGAGAATCCCTAAGGAGAAGTCACCCTTTTCCATTGATGTCAAAGGGGGAGAGAAAAATAGAGGCATGGATACAAAGATAATAGGCATGAAGATAGGGGGAGACAACCTGAGCATGAGTGTTTCCATTGTTGTGTCTAAGTGTTGCCATAAATTCCAAAGGGGGAGATTGTTGAAAGATTTGTTGTCATTGAATTGTTGAAAGATTGGTTGTCATTGATGTCAACCCTTGAACATGAAGTTAACAAGTTGCATGTCAAGGTAAAGAGGCACATGATGACTTATAATTTTTTGTAAAACTCCACTCCAATTTTTTCATACAAGTCATCACTTTGTGTTCACATATGGCACATGACTTTGACTTCTTCTATCACAAACTTCATCTATATTATCATATACACGAGGAATTTGTTTCACTTGCATGAGGCATTACAATCCACCTTTATTATTCATACAATGTTTCTTCATATGCTACAAGGCTTAGATTAAAACACCATGATGGGCTCTAGAAATGGAATCTTTTTACACCATCTCTTCCCACATTTAACCCTTTTCATGTTACCTAGATCATGTATTAATCCATTATTTTGTGGAATTTAGAATTAATGTGTTTCAATTATATTTCTTTAGTATTTAACATGAATTTATGATTAAACATTAGAAAAAGACCATGTTTGCATTCATCTTTGAAGACAATGTGCTAGACAAGTTGTTGTACAGGTTGAAATGTCACCATAGGATGTACTTTGATCCTCAACAGTTGTTTCACTTCTACATGTTGCACTTTCGCCTATATTACAATTGTTGCACTTTTGCATGTTACAACTAGTTGCACTTCCACCTATGTTACAATTGTTTCACTTCCGCATGTTACTTGTGGTTGCACTTCCACATGTTGCAACTTGTCCAAATAATTGTAAGTCAATTGGAACCTTGAGAAATTGTCATTACTCTATAAAATAATTATGGAGAATTCAAGGAAATTAATTTACAACCAAAGATACGTCAAGAATTTGGACCTTAATGGAAAATATCGGATATGACAAAATATTGGATGTTAAGACAAAGAGATTAGTTAGCAAGGATCTTGGGATTATAAAGCAAGATTGGTTGTTAATTAAAATCTTGGATTCAATTATTTATTGCTAATTATTAGCAAGAATAATGGAAACCGTTAGCTATTTAGAATATTTTTGCAACCACTATGGATTCGTTAAATCCATAAGTGGGGTTTTGTTATTATTAGCTTCCATTGAATTCATGTATAAAAGAGAACTCTCTTCATCATTCGAGGGGGGAAATCTTAGAGAATTGTCCAAATGATGATGGATTAATTCATTAGTAATTTTTTTATTTCTCATATCATAATTTCCATAGTATGTTATTTAGTAGTTTGATTTATTTCATTTGTGATTTATTTAATTAGTTTGATTTATTTCCTTTGGAATTATTTAATTAGTTTGATTTATTTCTTTTACAAATTATAATGAATTGATTTATTTAAGTTATGTGTGAATGAAATGAGTGCTAATGTAGAATAACAACACTTTGTTCTATGGAGGCAAGGCCCACTCCATTAGAACAGAGTGCCAAATAGTTTAGATGGTTTCTTCAGTTTCTCGTTGCGTAATTAAATTTCATAGGATTTGTTAATTTCCGTAATTGATTTCTCATTGTGTGATTTCGTTTATTTAATTAATTGTGCATGGTTGTGTTCATTTGCTTATTTCTTATTTAATTAATCATTCATGTAGGATTGAATGAAGTTAATACCATTCAATTTAAGTTGAGTTTTATTCTTTACTAAGCTTAACACAATGGTTATGTTTGTTTCGAGTAACGGGAAGGGATCACTTTGGACAGGAATAGATTAGATTAATTTACTTTCCTCCAAGTGAAATATTTCCTTTCCAGCAATTGTTATTTTTCCTTTCCTGCAATTGTGCCATCTACTTTCCTACAAGAGTAGAAATTACTTGCAAGGTTGTTGTGTTATAGAAATTCCAGGATTGATGATTGATACATCTGTACCTACACTGTTCTCCTAGATCACTGACGAGCACCGTGGATGGTTACCTAGGTGTCTTGGTAGATGGGAATATGTTTATAGGAAGATCAATTATTCATTCTTGATACACAGGTTGATGTTAAGCCATGGAGTACAACTAGTTCCCAGTCAATTTTTTTAAGTACTAGTGATTGGCCCAAAGGTAAGGTTGGTTCCCAACTAGTATCATAGTCTTGCAAGCGTGACATTTACTTTCTGTATGCGTGATTTAATTTCAAGAGCAATTATATTAATCCTTATTTTTGTACAAGTGAATGTTTACTTTACATCAGTATGTTTAATTTATTGCAAGAGTGATTTAGATTAGATTAATTTACTTTCCATCAGTGTGTTACTTTCCTTGTAAGTAGCTTTAGAACCTTTCCAATAGTATGAATTGACCATACTATTTTCACAAAGATAATCATTGCCAATATTACTGCAACACATAGAAAGAATGGTTGTTCCTGCATATGTTGTGCACGATAGTTAGCAAGTATCACACGACCTTGGATTGACAGTTAACTGTATAGTCCTTCTATTTATCTTCTTGAGAAATTAGAAGGTGATTGGAAGGCTTGTCACACCATATGTTGGAAGAATCCACTTTATAAAGGATCATGAAAAAATTGGTTAAGTGATTGCTCCACTTTGAGAATGGACTATTTACTCATCTTATTGTTATAACCCTAAATTGCTCTACACATCCATACATGGCCTTGGCCCTCTTACTTGCATTTTTTTCCAAAGCACTGTTGAGTATCTCTTCTTAAAAAAACCATTTTTTAGAAGATGTGCGTGCCCTGCACCATTACTGCCTGCATACATATTCTTTCTACACCACTACAACTCGTGTACATACGCATTTTGCACCATTACAACCCGTGTATACTTGCAAAAGTCGCAAAAAAATAAAAAGTTGCAAGGAATTTGTTGAAATTGACGAGCTATTGGTAGTTTCCCAACTAATCCACCTATTATAGCCTATCACCCAACCGAATAACCATTCCTTTGTCATATAAAAGGAGGTGTTTGGGTCTCATTTCACATCTAAGCATAAGAACAGTGAAACTCTTCCTGATTTCATTTCCCCTCCTTGCCCAAGATATTGTTGCATTTTGTGAGAAATTGCCTTAGCATTCCCTCATTAGCCCCTTCTTCCTCCATTTAACCCATTCACTTCCCTAGAAGAGATCAGAAGGTTGAGAGAATAAGTTCATACAAGGTGCACTTGTAGCTTGGTGAATAGGATCCCGGACCAGGTTCGTGGAATGGTGGCCGACTTAGATTGTAAAGGTATAATTTTTGTGTTATTAATAAAAGAATTACATTTTCTTGTCCCAAATGATGATGTCTTGAATACTTTTATTAATTTATGCTTGACATTCTAACATCTAACCCTAACTTATATATGGAATAGCATGCTTATGGTTCTCTATTTGTCAATCTTTGGATGCAGGCCAGCCCTAGGAGGAGGTGTGCAGTCAGTGGAACTTCCAAGCGTGAGGAGGTCATCACCAGACGTGGGATTAGAGGTATAGTTACCTGATCTCCTTTTTCTTTTCTTTCTTTATATTAGTTTTGGTATGTTTTGGGTAGTATAGAGAATTAATTAGCTTTTATATGGTTAATTGATCTGCCTACATTCTGAACCCTGGTGTAGTTAAAGGGGTTTTTTTCCGACTAGTAGAACTGGTGACCACACTGGGGAAGCCTCTAGGGTTTTTTAGGGGATTTTGGGTTGTTTGATTGGTTTTTTTTCCTTTCAAGTTTTTGTCGAGTTTTCTGAGTTTTTCAAGGGATTTTGGTCACCTTCAGGTGATATACCATTTGTCCCTGCCCTATAAGACTACCTGATCTTTTTTTTTTTGGAAAGAAACAAAGGTGTACGTACCCTATATTGAGTTAGCCCACGTACATATGCGCACTTCTTAGTAAATAGCCCGCGTACATACACAGGTTGTTGATGCAACAACCCACGTCTTTGTTTCAAGAAAAGTTTTAAAAAAGAGGGAGTTTTCCTCTTTATTGATTGAAGTTTCTACCTCTCATGGTTTTCTTGGATCAGTCCAGAGTCTTTGTTTACAACCATAGCCTAGGTTTAGAGTTCAATTTACTTGTCTTCTTGATTTTTTTGTGTTTACTTTCGAAAGGGTTTTAAGCAAGCTGTTGAATTATAGATCTGCCTTCTTGGTTACTTGATTGATTCCCTACGATCTGCAGTAGGATAAAGATTTGTTTCAGTCTTGTTTTAGTGTTCTTTTTATCCCTTTCACTTGCTTTTAAAAAAAAAGATTTATTTCAGTTTTCTCTTTAGGGCAATTTCAAAAAAAAAAAAATACTTTTCAATTTGGTAAAGTAGTTAGAGTTGGTTATTTGCTAAAAAGGAAAAAGAGTATGTTTTTTAAGTTCTTTATTGATTTCTTGAAACATAAGTAGCTTGTAGTCAAGTGGAAGTACATTTTAGGTTTTCATTACAAGATCTTGAAAAAGTTAGTTAAAGAAAAGTTGGTTACAAAGAGTTAGTTGTAAAACTTTTCTTTTGGATTAGAAGTAATTTTTCTTTCAAGTTTCATATTTTTTTCCTCTTTTTCGTCTCTTATAACATCACTAGTTTCACCACCATATCCCATGAGTAAATCAAGCCATTAAAAATAATGCATAATCTAAAATAAACTAGACTTTTTATGTTTGTAGAGTCAACCAACTAGTTTAGGGTTAGGGCCTTGAATTAGGTTAGGGAGGAAACTCTTCAAGGTCGTTAAACAAACATTGGAGTCTGAGTTAGCGAGTGTTTAAGTCCAGTGTCGTAAAATTTATCCGGGACCCCCCTCTAACACAGGGTCTAAACATGAGATTGCGTGAGGAAAGGCAGTGGAGATAGCCCCTCCAAATTCGAACTAAACGTAGTGGGGAACGCATATTGAGGATCTATCGTGGGATTACTACCGACTACATTTTCCTACGAAGCTTCGTGGACCTCGAATCTGTTCGAGATCCTCTGTTGTCTTTTGGACCACTTGATTTTGATACCCTTGGTAGGTTTCATACTTTTTATCCTACTCATTGTAATCCGTCTGACTGTCGACTGTACCCGCCCGGTGACTGACTATGAGTTGGCAACTTAGTTTCCCATATTATAGGGACTTACATGGGTAATTGCGGGGGTATATCGTGATACCTAGGTAGACGTTGGGTCACAATTCATAGAGTATACCCAGAGGGTTCTTCTGTGTTCGAGTTTCACTTGCACTGGTTAGTTTCTCTAGTGTTCACTGGCGTAAATATTCTTCCTACTAGATAGTTGATTGCTTGATTTGTTTTATAATCATTTTTATAGTGTGTGCTTGGTGTTTAAACGCTAGCTAAGACTTATTGTTTCGCTTGATATTTTCACAAAGTGGAAGATTAAGAGCTTCATCGGTCACGGAGGCTTTAGGTCCTATCGTCGATTGCATTGGAGCCACCTTTGCCACCGTTACGGGGAAGACTTGACCAATAAGGTTTGTTCGAAGTGACCAGGCTGCAGGAAACTATGCCCGAGCCTGCTCGACGACGAGACTATTTGACTCCAGAGGAACCTATTGTTTTTTACCTTGGCGTGGAAGCTCTCGGGCCATCCAACCCTCTGATTAATGACTTGTCTACGCCGATATTAGTACAAGTTGTTCCTCCTGAATTGACACCTTCCGAGTGCCAATTAGTCTTACAAGCAACCATGGAAGCAAATGATGTTACTTCATCCGGTAGTCCTCATACTCCCATTTCGGATACTACCACAGGGGGTATCTTACCTCCTATCCCACCTTTTCCAGTCCGGACCATAGTGGTCTCGACTCCCTCTACCTTGGGTAGTGATCTGATACCATCATCGGCAACAACCACTACTCTGTTTACACAAAGTACGACAGGCCCTCCATTCTCATATGGGATGTCTAGCTTCGATTCGAACTCAGTCATTACCTACTCCACCTTACAGACCATGGGTCTGGGGGCAGGGATCTCAAATGCTCCCATGCAAGGGTCTACCAAGGGTAGTTCAGCCCCCTTTAATGTTATCCCTTACGGTGGGGGTCATATACCTCCTCTATCCCCCTCGCTCGGTGGTTCTTTCCAGCAACCCATCGAGCCAAATGCTAATTACATATTGTTTGGAGTAGGTATTTTAGGACCTTTGTCTTACACTATGAAGTTGGGATCTATTTCGTTCTCTTTGTGTTGGCGTGTTTGGGAACAATGTTTTTTCTTCGGCTGTCATCTCAGCTGGGGGAAACCCCAGTTTTGGGCAACAGAACCCCGTGTAGGGTACTATTCCTACATAGGGAGAAAGTACATGAGTTTTCTCCTTTCAGGGGCTTTGGAATCCTTGGTAGGGATCAATTCCCTCAGAAGGGATGTCGGTCGGGGGAAACCCCTTCCATGCTCAATGGAACCCCAGGAAGGGTTCTATACCTATGCTCATTGGATCGGCTAGGGGAAACCCCTTCTAAAATCCTTGAAACACAATGCAGGGAGAAATCCCCACCTAAGCCAAGTCATCCAATTAGAGGAGTCAGGTGATGATATCCCAGCAAACACGATTTTCGTACATTGGTCAAGGCCACGGTTTCTACCAGAACCCTGGCAAGCAATCCAACTTTTCCTGTCAACCTGGTGTCATTCAAACTCCAGGACCCATTTTTCTTGTACATACTACTCAACCTAAACTATCGTTTTTGGCGACGTTGCATCTTCCCTACTTTTTGAGTTTACTCAACGACCCAGTTTGTCATGATCCACATTGGCCCCCCATGCCGACTAAGTTTCCCTTGGATATTCCAAAATTTGAAGGCAAGCTCGGTGAAGACCCATGTGATCACGTGACAACATTTCACTTATGGTGCTTGTCAAACTCACTGCGAGACGATTCCATCCAGTTGCACCTTTTTCAACGCACTCTTATCGGGGGTGTCGTGAAATGGTATATTGAGCTCAACCACTCAAGGTGTTCTTACTTTAATGACTTGGTGATGGTCTTCTTGAACCATTTCCAGTTACCTGTGAGATATACGATTTTGACACTGAATTATTGGCCAACTTTGAGAAAACTAAGGCCGACCATATCTTCGATCACATCCAAGAATGGTGGCATCGGAAGAGCTTGATTAAGGTCCAAGTCCCACCAATGTTTTTGCTGGAGTGGTTCCTGAAGCATTTGGTTCCTTGCATCTCCAAGGACATAACAACTTCTGGAGTGTTTTCATAGGACGAGGCGATAATGAGAGCGAAGCATCTTGAACTCATCTACTCTCATTTTGGCATGCTCTATGATATTTTTCCAGATGTGCCACGGTCCATCCTCGACAAGGTCAAGAAAAATTTTGGACCCCATGCCGATGGTAGTGTGGGCTTAGCACAAGGAAATTATGTTGATCTGTTGTCAACTCAATTGCAATAATTGTTAATACAACAGTCTATGGCCAGCCAGACCTCAGGTTCGGTTGTTCCCCCTACCTAAATGTCAAACATACACAGTGTGCAGTAGACAAACCTAAAGGCTAACCAGCAGCCTGAACAAAAGAAGAAACAATAGAACAAGGAGGTTAAAGGGTACAAAAAGGCTACTAACAATGCTGGTGGGGGGAAAAAGGAGAAGATAAAGTCAAAGTATCTGTGTAACCTTTGTATGAAGGACCACCCGACTCATCTATGCGCTCGACTTGCAGAAGCTCATAAGCTATTAGCACAGCAAAAACATGTTGTGCCGACGAACCCATTTCCACATGGGAAAAACATGGCTCAAGCTTCATCATCCTTGAGTGCAGAAGGGGGCAGTCAGGGACCCCCCGCGTCTACTAGTAATAATCTGGTTCTGAATGTTTACATGTTGAAATCTGATGCTCATATAGCGACCAGGGCCTGAGATTACGGAATGCAGGAATCTGTCGAAAGGGGAAAAGAAGACACAAACCCATCGGTTCCTCTCCATATTGAGAAGATGGCGGGTGAAACAATGACATGCATCCTGAAAGGTGCGTTCAAGAAAGCTTCTCATAATACAAATGCGAGGGATGCCCAAAACTACTCCGTTGTGGAAGATTTGGCACAAACCCCTTGCATGATGTCTACTTTGGAGGTCCTCCAAAGTTTCCCTTCGCAGAGAAAGTCTTTGTTATCTGCCTTGGGATCAGCAGAGACTTGTAACCCGGGAGCGATCGTTCTTGATCCAACCAACTTGAAACCTCGTCTTCCTTACCAAGTTGTGTTTCAGATAGTAGTGGCTTACACCATGAAATATTTTACTAGGAATATATTCCATATTGTGGTTGACGAGGGCACCTCAACTTACGTGATTTCATTGGCGTGTTGGAAGGCCATTGGCCAACCCGGTTTGTCTCCATCGCCTATGTTTCTTATAGTGTTCTATGGTCAGTCGTTCATACCACATGGAATCATTCTTTCTTTCCCCGTACAGTTAGGAGGAAAGACTGTGTGCGTCAAAGTTAAAGTGGTCGATGTGCCTCTCAACTACAACCTTTTGTTAGGGAGGATTTGGACTTATGCAATGCATGCAATGGTTGCTACATTTTTTCAGTTCTTATTTTTTCTGCACGAGGGTCAGATTGTGACCATTGACTAGTTGTCTTTCTCTCATCATGACCCTTCATCGGGGGAATCCACGGTCCTGATGATGGATAATCCTTAGCCTGGCACCATCAACTTAGGGGTTGGTTTGTGTCCATCATTGACGGGTACTTTTGATTACCCGCCACCTTCTGGCAATGTCAAGCTTATATCAGCTTCCCCCGACCAACCTAGGGCTGAAATTTTTCAAGTGTCGTTATTTCGAACGACTTACTTTCATGATCCATGGACTCTTCCTTCCCCATCAGCTTCGATTGAGGGGACAGGTAATTCTAGAAAGGCCATGCCCTTCTCCACGACTGAAGTTGTGTACAGCATTATCCAACAAGCTTTGGCCAACTTCGATCTGACTCCCGCACAGGAGTTAGATCCAGTTCTCGAGTCTATTTGTGCTCAAGGTTCTCTTTCCACTATAGATCCTTTAGACCAGGTCTTTCCCTCTAATAAGGAAATTCTTTAGGCATTGACTGGTCCAGACAAACCTTGGGATGATCTCCATCATAGATCTTACTTCCTTCCATATTTAAGGAGAATAGAGGAAGGCGAATTTTTTTTTACCGTGAATGGAGATAGGTCTTGTCCTATTAATCCTTTGGCTACGCATGCAATTTATGTTGACGGTAATATGGTGAGTATCACTGAAACGATCCCCATAAATATCTCCAAAACCCCTGGCATCGTGGAGAATGTTTTCCTCGAAGCGTACTTCCCCCCCAAAGAGATTCGAATTTATACTGAGTTATTTAAGGAAATCTGTGATGTTTTTTCTTGGTCTTATGAGGAGATGCTAGGCATAGACCAAAGAATTGCCGAACATGAAATAACGACTTATACTGATGCCAAGCCGGTACGATAGAAGATTCGTCAGGTTAATCCTTGAAAAGAAGCAGCAATTAAGGTTGAAGTAGAGAAACAACTTAAAGTCGGTTTTATCTACCCCGTGCAGTTGATGGAATGGGTGTCAAATCTCGTTCTGGTTAACAAGAAGCAGGGTACGATTCGTGTGTGCATGGACTTCCATGACTTGAACATGGCATATCCGAAAGATAATTTTCCCACCCCATTCATTGATCATATTGTCGATGAATGTGTAGGCTTCGAGGTATTTTCATTCATGGATGGTTTTTCGGGATATAACCAGATTCAGATCAAACCCAAAGACCAGCATAAAAGAACTTTTATTTGTCCTTAGGGCATGTTCGTGTATCGTAAGATGCATTTTGGCCTGAAGAATGTTGGAGCCACTTTTCAGCGGGCCATGTCGTTTCCTTTTCACGACCTTAGACATATAGTGGTGGCATATCTTGATGATCTAGCATCACTCTCTCGCAAGAGATATGATCATCCTGCACACCTTCGACTAATCTTCGAATGATGTCGCTACTATCGGATTCGCTTGAATCCTAACAAATGCAGTTTTTTCATGACATTGGGTCATCTCTTAGGTTTCATTGTTTCAACAACAGGGATCATGGCCAATCCTATGAAGGTTGAGGTGATAGTTCAATTGTCTCCCCCGTGCACAATACCCCAGCTTCATAGCTTACAAGAGAAAGCAAACTTTCTTTGGTGTTTTGTCACAAATTACGTCGAGATCACTAAAGGGTTTATGCGTCTCTTGAAAAAGGGAGTCCCATTCTGTTGGGACGAATCCCCTGAATGCTCTTTTGAAGCATTGAAACATGCCCTTATGTCTTCCCCTCTGCTCCGGCCCCTAATTATAACAGAGATTTATTGTTGTACTTGGTTGTTGCAGAGTTGACCATTTCCATGGTCTTGGTTCAAGAGGATGATATGCTCGAGGAGCATGTTATTTATTACTTGAGTCGAGGCCTGATTGGGCCAGAACTCAACTATTCCCATGTTGAGAAGCTTGCATTGGTAGTAGTGCATGTTGTCCAACAATTCTGTCATTACATTATGCTTTGCAAGACCACTATCATTGTCATTGTAAACCCTTTCCAATATGTGTTGACACGAAAGGTCATTGGCGGAAATATTAGTAGATGGATTCTAATCCTCCGGGAATTTTACTTGGATTTTGTTTTCGCGAAATCCAAAAAGTCGTTGGTCTTTGCCGAACTTATTTCGGAACTTCTTGTCGAGTCTAGTGATATCACGCCTGAAGAATCACCTATCAAAGGAGATCTTTTTCTAATCACATATTTGAACCCCTGGTATGGAGATAAAATAGTCTATCTTTGAACTTTGAAGTGCCCTACTTCTGCTTCCCACGACGAGCGTCGACGAATTCGCCATCAGGACGAAACTATCTCATGCTCTATGACACTTTGTATCTTCGAGGTGTAGATTGCATTCTTCACCAATGCCTTATCCACGAGGAAGCAGAGATCGTTCTGAACAACTGCCACACTAGAGCATGTGGTGGTCATTTGTATGGGTTGGAAACATCCCAAAAGATTCTATGTGCAGTTACTTCTAGCTTTTGTTAATCAAGGATTGCGTTCAGGCGGTTAAGAAGTGCCACCTGTGTCAGATCTTCTCTCGGAAGATGTGGGCACATCCTGCTCCTATGTTTCATGTCATTGTTGTTGGTCCTTTCACCAAGTGGGGGATTGATTTTACTACATGTCACCTGGATTCATCCAGGGGGAATTGTTACATCATTGTAGCGGTAGACTACTTCACAAATTGGGTCCAGGCTATGCCAATGTTCAATAATGATGGTGAAACAATGACTCTTTTGATTTTTAACCAGATAATAGCAAGGTTCGACACCCCAAAGGAGATTGTCATTGACCATGGCAGTCACTTCCAAAACAAAATGATGATCAAGTTAACATCAAAGCTTGGGTTGAGG
>SNQJ01S0020348.1:150247-171183 GCA_010110895.2 Picea sitchensis | reverse complement strand
AAAGACAAAGGGTTCAAGAGAGGAACAACTGATAGCAATCTATATATTAAAACAAAGGATAATGATTCGCTCATCGTATTGGTCTATGTAGATGACATCATCTTTGGATGTAATAAGGATTCATTGGTACAATGGTTTGCTTCTTCCATGGATTCTGAATTTGAAATGTCTATGATAGGAGAACTATCATGTTTTCTTGGTCTGCAAATTACTCAGAGATCCGAAGGGATTTTCATTTCTCAAGAAAAATATCTAAGAGAAATGCTGAAAAGGTTTCAAATGGAAGATTCTAAACCTGTGGGTACACCTATGGTAACTGGATGTAAATTAAGCAAGGATGATGATTCAACTGATGTTGATCAAAGGTCATATCGATCAATGATAGGCAGCCTGTTGTACATCACAAAATCTCACCCAGACATAATGCATGTTGTAGGAATGGTAGGAAGATATCAGGCTACACCTAAATAGAGTCATTTGCAAGATATCAAAAGGATATCCAGGTATTTGAAAGAAAAAATGACTTATGTTCTGTGTTATCCCAGAAATCAAAATCTTCAGCTGACTGCTTATTCACATGCAGATTGGGAAAACTGTGTTGATGAGAGAAAAAGCACCAGTGGAGGAGCATTCTTCCTGGGTGACTCCTTAGTAGCCTGGCTTAGTAAAAAGCAAGGTTCCATTTCTTTATCAACCACAGAGGCAGAGTACATTGCTATTGCGACCTGTTGCACTCAGGTATTATGGATGATTCAAACACTTGCAGACTTGGAGGTAAAGTACACTGGACCGATCCCAATTCATTGTGATAACACTAGTGCCATCAGTGTGTCTAAAAATTCTGTCTTCCACTCCAAGACCAAGTATATTCCTATAAAATATCATTTTCTGAGAGAACAGGTCACCAATCAGATTGTTCAGGTCCATTACATTCCCACTATAGAACAAATTGCAGACATCTTTACTAAACCCCTAGCCAAGACACCATTTGAATATCTCAGATAGAAGCTGGGTGTCATCCCGTCTCACATCTAAGAGAGTCCATCCTATTAGGGGGAGTGTTGTATTGGTTGCATATCTGATACCTCCTAAAATTAATGCAACAGCTTAGGGGGAGTGTGTTTTCTTTGACATTGATGTCAAAGGGGAAGAAAAGAACATGGGTGCCTTTGTTTCCATCAATGCCAAAGGGGGAGATTTTTGGCATGTTTTATAGACAGTGTGTTCTTGTCATTGATGGCAAGAACAATGTGTGCATCGATGGAAAAACAGGAACAACGTAAGCTAAGGAGGATTAGCGCAGAGTCGCACGCAGTGCATAGGTGTACACCAGGGACGAGGTTAACTCATTGCCAAAGCTCAAGAGAGATAGCGTACTTAGGATCTCAGGCAAATCAAAGGTCGAGGCCTTTGACACTTAGAAATTTTTCTATGTAAGGAGGATGTGTAAGATCAGGTAGAGAAGCGACATTGATCGTTGGATCCCATTCAAAATTCTCGATGACCATCAAATCTAAATCCAGACAAGAGGAGCGCAAAGATGGAGGACAGATCTCTGGCATTAGATATGAGCGTAGGGTCTGACCATCGTTGGATCAGGAAGAACCTGCACGTTCTTTAAAGTGAAAGATCAAAGAAGTGGTCCAACTCCATTTCTGAGTTTTGGATATTGGGGTTTCGGATACCGGAAGTTGGAGTGTCGAAACACTTTGCAACAAGAATGCCGAAATAGCGATATGAGAAATCACGATATGATCTGAACTGTTGAATCAAGATTATATCTGGACCGTCAAATCATAGGACACATGGTGAAATATCGTCATGTCACTGAATGGAAAGTCAAAGGAACAGGGTTCCATGACCTCTCAAATTCGCGATATGCGAAATTGCAAAACTATCTTAGTCATTCGATCGAGGTTTGTTCTGGACCGTTGATCTAGCTCCATCTTGGAGTCTCACCTATCAGGACTTGGAG
This sequence comes from Picea sitchensis, assembly GCA_010110895.2. NCBI lineage: Eukaryota > Viridiplantae > Streptophyta > Pinopsida > Pinales > Pinaceae > Picea > Picea sitchensis. The sequence goes on along the minus strand of SNQJ01S0020348.1, from coordinate 169,208 downwards.
TGATGAGAACCTCCATCTAAGGAATAGCGAGATGCGAGATCGCAAAAAGATCAGGACCATCGGATCACCAAGAATGTGAACCGTTGATCTAAGCTCCATCTCGGAGCTTCACCTATCGCGACTTGGAGTGACAAGACCCTCCATCATAGGAATTGCGAGATGCAAACTCACAATGAGATATGGACCGTCAATACACCAAGATTCCAAACCATTGATCTAATCTCCATCTCAGAGCTTCACCTATCGCGAATTGGAGTGACGAGAACCTCCATTATAGGAATCACGAGATGCGAACTCACGATAAGATATGGACCGTCAATACACCAAGATTCTGGACCATTGATCCGAATCCATTTCGGAGTTTCATGAATCGCGACTTGGAGAGGAAAGAAACATAACCATAGGAGTGCCAAAGTGCTGAAACATGAAATTATCAAATGCAGTTGTTGAATAAAGGCTACGGTCATAGCCCTTGGTCACATCGGTGAGAGATGGAGGAAAGAGATAGAGAAACCAAGATCCTTTTCAAGGATCGCGTCTGGGAGTGTCGAGACACTTGATCACCTGAATTGTCGAATTGTCGAATGTTGAAATACCAAAATGAATGCAAGATCACATGGAGCCAATCCAATGGTGCAGGTGAATTTGAGCATAATCAGAGGGCTGATATTGCTCCTCGCCATGTAACTGCTAGAAACCATTGATGGTCTCTACCAGAGAATTCGAAGAGACCTCTATGTGATCACCAGAGGAGATGAAGAGTCTCCAAGCTTCGTCCAGTGAAGGAAGACGATTCTTAGAGGGATTGGCAGGTGGATGAGCATTGAAGTCTATAACTGAAAAACAAAGGATAAGCTCGACTGTACCAGAGAAGACGAAGAGTCTCAACTACCATAGAGGCTGAGGAATCTCAGTAGAACACCCAGTGATGATGGATGCAAGGTGGGAACCACCAAAGAAGCTAAAGAGTTGCGATGATGATCGGGTAGAGCACTTGATATGTGGAGGAAATTGGCACGGTATGAGCATGCAGAGGAATGGTGAATATTGCATGCACAAGGTGCACAGAAGCTATAAATACATGGTACAGAGAAGTGATTGGGTTGCTATTGTTGTTGGAGTTGGTGTGGATGTTGTTGTTGATGGTGATTCATGCATGAAGAAGGATCAGAGTGCAGCAACTGAATTAAACAGAAGAAGAACTGTGCAGCGAATGGACATGGTGCACGAAGCATAAAAAGTAGAAGAACAGAATGGGTTGCGGATGCATGCTGGAAGACAGTGAGGAAGTCTAAGTAGAAAAATCTTGCAGAACAGTGATGAGACTGGTAAGCTATTATTGAACACTATATCACTAAAATAGGTTTTCGTATTTCATATTCATAATCCAGGGTGGTTCGGAGGTGCTAGGGAGGACTGGTGTCCTCAGAGGTTCAAGTGGGTGCTTGAACATAGGGAGTTGGTGCTTCCTTCTAGTTTGTGCTAGAGAAACTAGGGAGTTGGTGCTTCCTTCTAGTTGGTTCTAGAGAAGCCAGGGAGTTGGTGCTTCCTTCTAGTGGGTGCTAGAGAAAAACAGAGAGTTGGTACTCTCAGTAAGTTGTAGCTTGCAAAATAGAGGTTGTAGCCTCACAATGAATTGGTGCTGATATGTATGATAATGTAAAGAATGTAAATAATACTTATCATATAAAGAAGAAGAGTTTTTTACCCTATATAGGTTTCCTTGGGAAATATATGTCTCTGTGTTTCTCATATATGTGATTGATGTTGAATGTTCCATTGTTTATTTCCCTACATTATTGTGAACATCATTGAGTGCCTTGTAAATATTTTAAAAGAAGCATAATTGTTTAAGCATGGTAACAGTTGATTCACCCCCCCCCTCTCAGTTGTCCAACATTAGGGTCTTAACCCGAACATAGGTAGAGAAATATATTCAGACGTAATAAAGGTCAATATTAATAAGGCCTTTCAATAAAATAGAATAAGGCAGATGCAAGAAGACCTAATAGAAGCTTCCGCTTCTAGAAGGATATTCCTCTAGATGCTTCTTTTTAGTATAAATAGGATTCAAGGGTATGAGAACCCCAACTTGGATATTATTGTAATAGAGCTCTGCTGAACTGGAGGTTGCCCCCTCGAAGAGGCCCATGAACATTTCTTTCAGATTCAAAGTGTTATTTCTGTTGTTATTCTTATATCATTTCAGTGTTATTGTGGTGAATGTTCTGGTTATATTGCTATTATTATGCCATTACTAGCATTTTATTTATGTTCTGCATACATTTTATATCCGGTATATTACAAGCATATAAGACTGTTGCTACATTTTACTGGTAAGGTTGAGATGAATATTCCCTATTATCTATTAAGAAGCATAGGTAAAATGTCAGATAGAGTTCAAGCCAAATCTAAGGATGTGGATTCTAGCCTTTTCCACTCTGGATTGATTAGAATGTTAGTCTCTGAGGAATTGGGAAAGAAAGATATTTCATGGGAGCATTCTATGGTTACTTCTCACTTCAAGTTGAATCTAGAATCTACTCGTCAATCACAGATTGCAGGTCCTTTGTCTCCCACCAGTTCCACTAAAGAAGGGACCAGCAGGAAGAGAAAGGGTTGAGCCCCTATTCAAGTTTCGAATATCAGCAAGCAGGTCATGGAAGTTGTGGAGGAAGTTTGTCCTTCTCTACACAAATATTTTTCACCACCTCCTCCACTAGGGTTAGAAGAGATGCCTTCTTATACCAAAGTTACATCCAAGAAAGGGAAAAAGCTTCTCTTTACCTCTTCTCCTCCAGTAGTTGAAATCAAGGGTAAAAGACCTTTCACAAGGTCATCAATTCCTAAGGAGGTTTTCCAAGAACATCCTTTGCCAGAAAACCCCATTCTAAAGAGGAAGGGAAAAATCATTAAAAATCCTATTGAGGAGAAATTAGAAACCATTACTCAGAGGAAGAAGGGTAAAGGTAGCTTTCAGTCTACTGAAAAGAATCAAGAAACCCCTGTACATAAGGGTAAAGGTACTAAAATACCTTTGGAGAAAAAAGATGAAACCTTTGAGAAAGGCATTGAGAATCCTATGGTAAGAAAAGATGAAACCCATGTGCAGAGAAAGAAGAATAAAAGTAGAACCAACAAGGAACCTGATGAGGTAGATAAGACACATCCCATGCAGGAGGAAGAGGAGTCTGAGGAAAAGACTATTAAGACTGAGCATTCCATTGTCCCTCCTGACAGTCAGACCTATAAAAGACTTATCAAGCAACTTAGAGATGCAAGAAAAGAAATAGCTCGTCTTAAAGAAGAATACAAGTTCCACTTGGCTCAGATGGAAGATATCATGGTTGGATACAATCATATCCTTGACTTGGCAAGGTTTGCAGTGAGAAAGGCTTTTCCCCTTCATAAAGAACTGAAGAATATTTACAGACAGAATAGAGGCTTTTAGTCTCAGAACAAGAAGTTCAACGCATAGCTGAAACACTTTCAAGATGCGGTAGCCCAAAGAAATTTACAGTTTTTGGTTGAAGCTGCCATTGAGGATGATAAACCAACAACTAAGGAGAGAACAACTACATTGAAGAATCCTGTCAATGCTAAGAAGAAGAAGTCTGTTGTGTCAATTGAAGATCCTCTTTCTACCAGAGAGAGTGTGAGGCTAAGTGTTAAAATGACAAAATAGATGGTAATGGTAAGCCCCATTTTTTAGAATTATTCCTTTTTGGGAGGGTTAACTGATATGCACATACTAGTTGTACCATCATATAGGTTGCTAATTGTTTAACTAGCTGGGTTTTGATTTTTTGCTAAGTGATAGTTTTCCCAGTGGTAAAAAGGCACTACCCATTGTACAGTGAAGGCACTTAATTGAAATGGTTTTTTCATCATGAAAGACCACAAATTGCTCTACACACTTTCAAGATTGAAGGCACTGCGTTTTTGGCAATGCTACCTAATATGCACACAGATGCAGCATAAGTGGCGCTACCTAATATTTGGCAGAGAATAGAATTGTCATACGAGCGCAACACAGGGGCGCTACCTAACTACGCTACTTAATATTGCATAAAGAGAATATTCTGTATAGATATGTAGCTCAGTGGCACTACATATAGGTGCTACCAAATATTTCATAGAGGGAAAAGATAGCACACATATGAAGCACAGTGGAACTACCTACAAGCGCTACCTTTTCTACTAGTAGTGCTCTATCCATATTTGTTACCCAAGGAAGCTACCAACAAACACCAGGGATCTAGGAGGACCAAACTAATAGCCTTGGGATAGATTGATGATGGATAAGGTAGCTGGAAGAACGAAGACAACCACATGCTTTAAAAGACACATGGCGAACAAAGAGATGTACAACAAAGGGAATCAAATCAGTTTGAATTTCTGTTGGATTAGTCACCAACATTTTCCTGTTTTATAGCATAGGTGGTTAGATAAGTTGTTAAATCAAATAAATGTTTGTAGTTTTTCAAGGGAAGGAGGCTAGCTCGTACCTCCAATTGTTGCCTCCCTTTTTTTATAAATAGATAGATCGATTACTTTAGTAGGTTCAGATGGTTGAGCAAGGCTCCCTTATACTGTAATATTTTGATGAAGTAACTGTGATCTAGTGATGTACTGGACTTAAGACCTTTTGACTAATATAAATCACCTTCTCTTTTATTCTATTTTATTTTGATGCTAAATGTTCATGCTTTGAATGATTGTGGTGATGTTATGATTGATGTTTGATCATTATGTTATAATGATGTTTATTTAGCTTCCTTAGTTTCTTAGTTCAAGAAGATCTTGTGTTTAGAATATTTCCTCCTTAGTCTCTTGTTGACCTAATGTTTACAGTAGCCCCTACACTTCTCTCAATCAAGTCTTCCCTCTATTCATAATTATTCCCAAACTACTGATTGAAATTAGCCAAGACCTTAATTGTTGGTGTATGCTAGACCTGTTATCTGAGTTAGAACATTATCACTTGAGTTCTTTTCCATTTCACCCTTTAAACACCCTTACATTCACTTATAACTTGATGGGTACTGGGCTTGCCTTCCATGCAATATGAAGGTGACTCCTAGTGCTAGCACCACCCATGTAGAGTGTCTAACCTGAAAGATAATCTTAGCATTTAGTAATTTTTTTAACTCTTAACACATGAGAGGCTCCAGGGATGGGTGGTACTGTTGATACTGAGAGGGGGGTGAATCAGTATCAATTATAATTTAAAAACCTTTTCAAATTATACTTAAACCATTCAATTATATCCAATGAGAAATGAACATTAGTATAAGGGTTACACCAATACACCATGCACAATATATGAGAAATAATCATTAGTTATTGTTCAAGGGAAGTAATGACTTCCAAAGGTAGCTAAAACTTCCAAAAATAAAGGGAGGGATACATATCCAAGAGGAATATACAATCCTCCAATATAAGGAGAGGGTTTACCTCTCCATCCTTTCCCCTTCCTTCCACCCAAGAATACATGAGAGATAATAAAACTGTACATTAAATCATCACTATCAACCAACCATCACATAGAGCCTGATAATGCTTCCTGAGACTTATTCAATTTCTGCAATTCTTCAATTCTTGGAATAATATGATCCTATAGATAATATTACTGAATGTATTCTCTGAAACATCTTCAAGTTTCACTCCTTGAATCCTCCCCAAAAAGAATTTATAGAGAGAATGGTAGACCTTGTTCAATTCTGGTTTATTCGGGAGAGTGGACTTGTACAGAATTCCCCGCGCTCAATATTTAACATTAGATTCTAAAACTCACACACAAGAAACTATAGTCTATATTATTTCCAATGAAATTTATCCCACTTCATTTGTATTATCTATGAAGAAGTTATGACTGTTTTACCTGGAACACCTGTTTATTGACTAGCTTCAGGACTGGTCAAAAACCCTATCTTCCACAGAGTGTATCTCCATAATTGTAGTGAATCAAGAGCTGAAATTTTTACCACAGGTACCTTGATATGTATTCTCAATACCATAGAAATTTCACCATCTCAATCGTTCTTGAAAAAAAGTTATAGTGAAAATTGTAAGATGACCTGTAAATAACATACCTTAGAAAACATCACCAAAATACTTCATCTTCCCTTGAAATATGGCCTTTTTTACTTATGATTTCCTCTGAAATTAGACTTATGTATCAAATGAATGTATAATGATATTTTTTTATACCATTTATGTCACTTCCTTTTAACATTAGGGCCGACCTGACACTTTCTTATTTTGTAATTCTTTTCTTTAATTATCTTCAAGGCCTACATGTACTTCCTTCTTTAATTCACTTTGTCATCTTCAAAAATGCATTTCTCCTCAATCATGAGGATCCACGTGATGTTCCACCTACCACAGGAAACAACATGATGTATAATATCCATCCATGGGTTTTGTTTCTGCATGTATATTGTCCTTCATGTCCAAACACCTTCATCAATCTTGCGGTCCTGTTGGCACAGGGGCAGATCCAGGGTTTAGCTCTAAGAGAACACCAACAAGCATTGACTGGTGGCCCTTTCGGAAACACCTACGAAGCATATGCAGTCTCACCTGAAGTAGCTATGAGGGGGTTGCAGGACAAATATGTCTACAACCAAAGGAAATGTCAAGAGGATCTAACACAAGAACAACACAATGTTCATATATCACTTATCAACTTAGATCTATTATGCACATCTACTTATAAGATCTAAAGCAGCAATGCAATCATAGTATATCAATGATAGAGATAAAATACCAGCCACACACAACACAAGATGTACATGGTTCACCCTCTCTCTAGGGCTACGTCCACAAAACTGTGCTATAAGATATTAAGGTAAAGCATACAGTTCTTGTCTGTGCTCTTGGCTAGAAAATCTTCTTTCTTCTCCTCTCTTCCTCTCCCTTCCCTGTGCACCCAGCTATAGGGTTTATGTTCACACCTAGTTGAATATCTTACAATACCAGAAGGCTCTCAGTCTCAACACTTCTCTCTCTCGATACAATACTCACTCACATCAATAATACAACTAGATCAATAGCAATATCGTACCAACCCAAAGTACCAACCCGACCTAGGTCCTTTAGACCTTTATTTATACATTACAATAGTTCACCAATAGCCTTAGGATGAAACCTAGGTGTCCAAAACCCTATATACCAAAACCCTGGGTGCTTAAAACCCTAGGTCAACTTGACCCATATTTTCAAGGCTTCGCCAGCCTGTCTTTCCTTCCTTCCTGCGCGGTGCTCCAAAGCATCCAACGGTGGATTTTTCCACTTTATGAGTTGTCCACAATCCTTATCTCTTTGTTATCTATCATCCCCAGTATCCTCATCCAAAAAATTTATTTCTTGGGCTTCGCTCCATCTTTTATGGTCTTTTGTTCACTTCGACCCTATAACAGTCATTGTGTCTTCCACAACGTTCTCATTCTCCCTTTTCTTCCTTTATCTTCACATAATTCCATAGCCAAGGGCCAGCAGGCCCCCAATTCTCACCTGTGACTCATCCCGAGGCACTTCATAACTGAGCTTCCTATTTTACCTCGAGTCCTAACTACGCAGTGCATCCTCTTCTTTCTACTCCATGCCTTCTTCTTCTTTCTCCTTGTGCAAACTATCTTTTCTGTGTCTGGTACCCAGTTTCAACTACACTTAGTACCTAGACCCTTTTCTTCATGATTTCACTAAGAGCTACAAGGCAACTAGTTGTCATAGTACAACTTCAACCGACTCCCATTCACCAAACCTTCCATTTTCCATTCAACGTTTTCAGTTGCACAACTCCTCCTTATTTAACATAAGAGATCTCATATGGCCCTAGCCAATGTGCTCTGAACTTCCTAGGATGTTTTATGAACTTGCTTTCATATACCAGCACTAGATCACCTTGTTTGAATTCCTTCTTCTTGATGTGTCTATCATGATAGGTGTTCTCTCTTTCCTTCTGAACCTGCTAATGGAATCCTGCAATGAATATGTCTTCTTCCAATTCAACCAACTGTGCAAGCCTCTCTTGAATAGTACCAGGGTCATCCATATATGTAAAGGCAACAATTCTTAGGCTTGGTACCAGATATTCCATTGGAAAAACAACTTCAAGACCATATACCAACTTGAAGGGGGTCTACATTGTTAGTTTCTTGCAAGTGGTTCTATAAGCCCATAATATTGTTGGTACTATTAAATCCCAATCATCCCTATTCACACTACAAATCTTCATCACCGATGTCTCCAAGATCTTATTGAATGCTTCAATTGTCTTATTGATGAAATGTGTGCCTTGATCACTCATAAGGGTCTTTGGGCAACCAAAACTAGTTATGATGTCATCCATGGCACATCTTCGCAATATCTCATCAGGTCCCATCTTGTATAGATGTCCAACTATAAGTGAGAAATCTGCAGCGCACACTACTAGTTGTTTCTTCTGAGGAGTTGTGTACTCACTAGGTGCCATTCCTGTTGATAGGAACTAGACTATCTCTTCGAAGTGGTCATCGATATTTCTAATGGATAGTAGTTGTGCATTTGACAATGTATCCTCCAAACTGGTCGACTCTTCTCCATGTTCCAACCTCGACAAGTGGTCAGGACCTTTGTTCATTCTTCTTGGCTTTACTATGATCTCAAAATCATATTCTTGAAATAGAAGCAGCCATTTTCATATCCTTCCCCCCAACACTGGCTTGTTGACTAGGTATTTCAGCACAGGTTGATCAGTAAACATTTTAAAGTGTCCTCCCAACAAGTAGTGGTGAAATTTCTGCAATGCATACACCATGGCCAATCCTTCTCTCTCAATGGTGGTGTAGTTGATCTCAACAATTGATAGTTTCTTGCTAGCAAAGGATAACAGGTGGTCAGTATCTCCTTCTCTCGGCTATGCTAACACAGCTCCTAAATAAATGGAAGATGCATCGACATGCACATGAAACTCCTTGGTCCAATCTGGGAAAACCAGAATGGGCACAGTAACCATTTTTTTTTCCAGTGTGTTGAATATCTGTTGGCATTCCTCTGTCCAACTAAACTAACAATCCTTCTTCAAAATATTCTCCATGGGTGTTGTAACCTGAGCATATTCCTTAATGAACTTTCTATAATATCATGTGTGTCCCAACGCAGTGCATAGCTATTTGACTAACGTAGGAGGGGGTAGATCAACTATAATGGCGATCTTGGATGGATCTACCAGCAATCCTTGATTGCATACAATATGACCTAAAAACACTCCAAATGGTGGAAAGAAAATACATTTCTTCAGGTTCAAATCAATTTGACACTGCCTGCATTTATCCAACATTAGCCTTAGACATTCAATATGATTTTTCAATAAGCTAAAAACAGTCCAATCATCAAAGTATGCTTCTAAAAATTTATGCAGAAATTCCTTGAATGCTTCGACCACCACCCTGGAGACGATGGATGGGGCATTCTTCAATCCAAATGGCATCACTATATGTTGGTAGGATCCCCATTTTGTTGCAAATGTGTTCTTATGGCGATCTTCCTTGGCAATTCAAATCTGGTGGTATCCTGAAAATCCATCTGTAAAATAATATACTTCCTGGCCTCCCACATTATATAACACTTCATCAATGAATGGTGTAGGGAAGGGCTCATGCAAACAATCATCATTCATCTTCCTTAGATCTACGCATATCCTTATCTCTCATGTTTTCTTGTCTTGCACCACCATAGGGATAATCCACTCTGACTCTTTGATAGGCTCTATAATTCATGCTTCCAACATTCTGTCAAGCTCAATATTCACTTTTTCCTTATATTTAGGGTTCAGGCTGTAAGGTCTCTATTTGAATGGTATAGCATCTGGCTTCAAAGGGATCCTTATATCTCCCATAGGCCCTTTAATTTCCTTCATATCAGTGAACTTTGTTGTAAACAAGTCTTGATATTCATGCAGTAACTCTATAATTTTATCAATGGTAGCAACATCCCAATAATCTCCAACGTTTGCAAACTTCAATGTCTGCTCTGTTCCAATATTGAATTTCTTGATATTGATTGGTTGTCCAATGAATGGAAGCGCAAATCCTGGTCCTTCCACATCTCTCTGGCCCTCTATTTCTATGATGTTCACCTTCCTCGGATCATCGTCTTTATCGACATTGATGTTGTAGCAACCCTCCAATTTCTGGAGAGGCACAGTCCATTCATCCTATTCTTGTTCCAAAGGAAGGCTAGATGCCTCCTTGAATACTTTATATCTCACAATCTGTAATGCTTGATCTACTGAGGGATATTGACTTTCAAATAAGAAGGTAGTTACAAAATTCTTAGTCATACCTTTCCAATCTGTAATGATGGGGTGCAATTCTACTTGGATATACTAGTTGATAGGTGTTGTTTCTAGTTTGTTGATGAATTTCTACACCCACTGCTCTTGAGGAATGTTTCTCCAAGCTTCTTCACAGCTTCGCACATGGTCCTTTATTCAACTTCGACCTGTGTAGTGAACTTCCCAGCCTTATACTTGTGCTGAGAAGTGAAATGTCATCAGGGTATGACACTGTATCCAATATGTAATGTTACTTTTGTGTGTCCCCCACCATCTTTTTGGTTTGAATTTTAGGGCCTCATCCATTGCCAACAATATTTTTTGCATTGGCACAGTTTCTTCCAAGTCTGAAAACAAGGTTTCTAATGGTTTCAGACCATCAAATGTGGGTAAGTTACTTACTGTTGTGTCGATCCAGCGAAATTCTCTGGTTAATATAGAACATCTTCTTGTAGATACTTCATACATCTTATTCTTCCAGTTCTCCAGTTCTTCTTCTGAGTCTAATGAACATGCTCTATCACTTCGCCATCTTAAGTTTCCATCGGCAATGGGATTAATGGCTATTAGCTTATATATATTTTCTAGTGCATATGAATGGTCTTCTTCTATGATAGGTTCTGTGTGTGACTGACCTTCGTCTGGATCTAAAGGTGGAATGACCCTAAGGCCATATTTTTCAAAAGTCATATGTATTTTCTTTAAATAAACCACTGTGCAATTATTGAAAGCCCAATCAATTCCCAACAACGCGGGGTAAGGAAAACTATCATCAACTATTTCAATTACCTAAAAATTTGCAAATGTTCTTACTCCAACAATGTCCATAGGGACATGATCCAATCATCCAAATTGGTTGACAGCTTGTTGGTTGGCCATCCTAAGCCTAATAGAGGAATAGATCAACTTCGATTTTCCCATCAGCACCCAGGTTTTCTTCGTCATGACATTGACCTCCAACCTTAAGTCGAGGACTACATAGTCTATCTCATTCTCTCTTATTTGAGCATTCAAATGTAATTCCTTATTTTTCCATTAGAAATATTCCTCCCAGGCATCGCATGACACATCTTCGCAATATCTCATTAGGTCCCATCTTGTATAGATGTCCAGCTATAAGTGAGAAATCTGCAGCGCGCACTACTAGTTGCTTCTTCCGAGGAATTGTGTACTCACTAGGTGTCATTACTGTTGATAGGAACTGGATTATCTCTTTGAAGTGGTCATCGATCTTTCTAATGGCTAGTATCCTCCAAACTGGTCGACTCTTCTCCATGTTCCAACCTCGACAAGTGGTCAGGACCTTTGTTCATTTTTCCTGGCTTTACTATGATCTCAAAATCATATTCTTGAAATAGAAGCAGCCATCTGCATATCCTTCCCCCCAACACTGGCTTGCTGACTAGGTATTTCAGTGTGAAGTGATCAATAAACATTTTAAAGTGTCCGCCCAACAAGTAGTGGCAAAATTTCTGCAATGCATACACCATGACCAATCCTTCTCTCTCAGTGGTGGTGTAGTTGATCTCAGCAGTTGATAGTTTCTTGCTAGAAAAGGCTAATAGGTGGTCAATATCTCCTTCTCCCGGCTATGCTAACATAGCTCCTAAAGAAATGGAATATGCATCGAAATGCACGTGAAACTCCTTGGTCCAATCTGGGAAAACCGGAATGGGCATAGTAACCATTTTTTTTTTTTAGTGTGTTGAAGCTCTGTTGGCATTCCTCTGTCCAGCTAAACTGACAATCCTTCTTCAAAATCTTCTCCATGGGTGTTTTAACCTGAGCATATCCCTTAATGAACTTTCTGTAATATCCTGTGTGTCCCAACACAATGCATAGTTGTTTGACTGACGTAGGAGGGGGTAGATCAACTATAATGGCGATCTTGGATGGATCTACCATCAATCTTTGCTTACATACAATATGACCTAACAACACTCCAAATGGTGGAAATAAAATACATTTCTTCATGTTCAAATCAATTTGACACTACCTTCATTTATCCAACATTAGCCTTAGACATTCAATATGATTTTTCAATAAGCTAAAAATAGTCCAATCATCAAAGTATGCTTCTAAAACTTTATGCAGAAATTCCTTGAATGCTTCGACCACCACCCTAGAGACGATGGATAGGGAATTATTCAATCCAAATGACATCAATGTATGTTGGTAGGATCCCCATTTTGTTGCAAATGTGTTCTTATGGTGATCTTCCTTGGCAATTTGAATCTGATGGTATCCTGAAAATCCATCTGTAAAAGAATATACTTCTTGGCCTCCCACATTATCTAACACTTCATCAGTGAATGGTGTAGGGAAGGGGTCATGAAAAAAAGCATCATTCAACTTCCTTAGATCTATGCATATCCTGATCTCTCTTGTTTGCTTGTCTTGCACCACCATAGGGATAATCCACTCTGACTCTTTGACATGCTCTATAATTCATGCTTCCAACTTTCTATCAAGCTCAATATTCACTTTTTCCTTATATTTAGGGTTCAGGATGTAAGGTCTCTGTTTGAATGGTATAGCATCTAGATTCAAAGGGATCATTATCTCTCCCATAGGTCCTTTAATTTCCTTCATATCAGTGAACTTTGTTGTAAACAAGTCTTGATATTCATGCAGTAACTCTGTAATTTTATCAATGGTAGCAACATCCCAATAATCTCCAACGTTTGCAAACTTCAGTTTCTACTCTATTCCAATATTGACTTTCTTGATATTGATTGTTTGTCCAATGAATGGCAACGTAACTCCTAGTCATTCCACATCTCTTTAGCCCTCTGTTTCTGTGATGTTCACCTTCCATGGATCATCATCTTTATCAACATTGATGTTGTAGCAGCCCTCCAATTTCTGGAGAGGCATAGTCCATTCATCCTCTTCTTGTTCCAAAGGAAGTCTAGATGCCTCCTCGAATACTTTTTGTCTCACAATATGTAATTCTTGATCTATTGAGGGATATTGAATTTCAAATAAGAAGGTAGTTACAAAATTCTGAGTCATACCTTTCCAATCTGTAGTGATGAGGCACAATTATTCTTGGAGATACCAGTTGCTAGGTGTTGTATCCAATGTGTTGATGAACTTGTGCACCCACTTCTCTTGAGGAATGTTTCTCCAAGATTCCTCACAGCTTCACATGTGGTCGTTTGGGAAACTTCGACCTGTGTAGAAAACTTCGCAGCCTTATACTTGTGTTGAGAAGTGCGCTGTCATTAGGGTACGACACTATATCCAATATGTAATGTTACTTTTGTGTGTCCCACACCATCTTGTTGGTTTGAATTTTAGGGCCTCATCCATTGCCAATAGTCTTTGTTGTATTGGCACAGTTTCTTCCAAGTCCAAAAACAAGGTTTCTAATGGTTTCATACCATCAAATGTGGGTAAGTTACTTACTGTTGTGTCGATCCAGCGAAATTCTCTGGTTAATATAGCACATCTTCTTGTAGATACTTCATACATCTTATTCTTCCAGTTCTCCAGTGCTTCTTCTGAGTCTGATGAACATGCGCTATCACTTCACCAGTTTAAATTTCCATCGTTAGTGGGATTAATGTAATCCTGTTGTCTGGCTATTAGCTTATATATATTTTCTAGTGCATATACATGGTCTTCTTCTATGATAGGTTCTATGTATCACTGACCTTCATCTGGATCTAAAGGTGCAATGACCCTAAGGCCATCTTTTTCAAAAGTCATACATATTTTCTTTAAATAAACCACCATGCAATTATTGAAAGCCCAATCAATTCCCAACAGCACGGGGTAAGGGCAACTATCATCAACTATTTCAATTACCTCAAAATTTGCAAATGTTCTTAATCCAACAATGTCCACAGGGACATGCTCTAATCATCCAAATGGGCTGACAACTTGCTGGTTAGCCATCCTAAGCCTAATAGAGGAATAGATCAACTTCGGTTTTCCCATCAGCACCCAGGTTTTCTTCGTCATGACATTGACCTCCGACCCTAAGTCGAGGACTACATAGTCTATCTCATACTCTCCTATTTGAGCATTCAAATGTAATTCCTTATTTGTCCTTCTCTTCTCACCAATTTGGTGTACTTCTCTATTCAGTAAGGGGTTTATCTTTCCTAGCTCATATTTTCTGATTAAATTTTGTAATTCATGTACAACGCTTTCATCTTGAAACAACTTAATACAAGTATATAAAAATTCTATGATATTGCTTACCACTTTTCCTTCTTTTGGCAAAGCAGACTGATCAAATGCCAGAGGCATTCCATATTCCCTCACTTCTGGTATTGTCTTTGATGCAGAGCCTTGGTCTCCTTTGAATTCTTTCCTGGCTTCCTCAAACATTTGTCTTTATTTCTTTGCATCAAACATTTGTGTCTTCTTTGTAGCTTTCCTGATCCTTGAGTCTTTTGTAATCTTCCCTTGGGTTATTCTATCATCTCCTATAACAATGCCTCCTCTTATTATAATAACGACTCTAGGGTCTTCTGTGTGAGGCTCAACATATATTAGTTACACTTGCGGGTTCTGTTGAGGTCCTCGTCTTTCTTGAAGCTTAGCTAGCAGCACAGGACAATCTTCTATAACATGGTCAAACGAGTTGCAGTAGCTGCAAGTGGTACAAGGGTTCTGAAAATACCTCACAAGGTGTCCTGGTTGTGTGTAGTTATAAAAGATTATCTATTCTTGGCCTTAACCCATTCCTCCTCCTCGTTCTCTTCCTGTAAATCCACCACGAGGATTGAAGTTTCCTCCCCAAGGAGAGTTATACTATGTAGTGTTTCCTTCTTGTTGTACTTCACCTTAAATCTTATATATGTCTCTCAACCTTTCATGCATGAGATCCTAAGCCCTGCAATCCCTGTCATCATGTCCTATGGACTTACAGAATGTGCAGTACAAATTTGTAGGTGTTTGAACATACTTTTTCATGTAGTAGCACTCACCAAGGCGATGTTTTTTTCTGCATACCTCGCACCAAGGTAAGGTGACTTGATTCAAAGGGCTTGGAGCTCTATAAGACAAGTATTCATCGAGTAGGGGACAATGTTCCTTTTCATGGCCTTTTGATCTACATCTAACACACTAGATGTCTTCTCTTTTATCTTTTCCCTTGTCTTTCTTCATATCTTTGACCTGCAGAGACAAACTAGTTAACTAACTCAAGATCTGGCTCATACCTGAGTTGGATTCTCCCACAGAGGTTGATTCTAACTTCATGGCAATCTCCAGTGCCTCAAACTGCGAATAAATATTTTGTTGCATTAGGGGAACTCTGATGTGTGGTAAGAGGGCAGCAATGAACCATTCTTTGTTCTGTTCATCTGGGATCTGAAAGTTCAATCGACCTGTTAAGGTCTTGAATCTCTAGTTGAATTGCCAAACAGGTTCATCCACCTTCTTCTTGATCTCTTTTAGCTCTGTAATACATTATGACTATGACTTGGGTTTCTTGAACTCTCTAATTAGTGCATTCTTAATTTGATTCAGTGGTTTAGGCTGTGCAAGTCCCTGAACAAGCTTCATGTACCATCTCAGTGCACGATCCCTTAGATTGGTACTAAACTGGGTTCTTTTTACATATTCTTTAGTGGCATTTTTAATATTCCATACGGCTTCACATAGGAACCAGTGTTGATAAGGATATTCAGATCCATCTCCCCTAAAAATAGGAAGCCTCATCTCATCTTCCATAGATCTTGCTAGGGTTCCTGACTGAATATGTGGTGGGCTACTATTGATAGTGCTTTGGGTACTCTGGTGGCTGGGATTACTCTAGTTTCTTAATACTACTGAATCAACAAGAGGGATAAAAGTACTTACTTCAATGGTCTGTGTAGTTTCTAAGGTTTCAGGTTCTCTTCGGCGAAGCTCTTCATCTTCTCCTTCCTCTTCCTTAGCGGGTTCTAAATGTTATTCATCTATTAGATATGCCTCTTCTCTACTGTAGAAACCCTCCTCCCCGTAGTTCTTCTTAAACAGGTTTGCAAGGTGGACTTCTTGGAACACTCTCCCACTGCACATATGTACAGCTTGTGTGTTTCTATCGTTGTCCAAATTCTTGAACATTAGCTTTTCTTGATCTGACCAATCTATTTTGTCTTCAAGATGTTCTTCTCATGCAATAGCATCTTGATTCTCAGCTTCATAAAATGAAAACATTTCCCTCTGGTTCCCTTAAAGAAATATCTCTCAGCTTGGCTATATGATTCTACTCTATCAACAACAAACTTTGTGATGTACCCTCCAATGGTGCTATCGACCCAATGATCTACTACTCGTGAAATGATGTTATCAACTCTTTTTCCTTCTTTATCAGCTCTGACGTCCAAACCACAGGAGTTCTAGATCGAATCTCAAACTAGGTATATGCTAATCTAGCTAGCCACTCATATAGCTCCTTATGGATTCCTCCAAAGAAAATTTCATGTATATCAGTAAAGATATATTTCTCCAACCAATATTCTGAGCTAAGATTAGGGTTCTTGTTCTGGTCTTTAGCGAAGTCCTTTTCTTGATCTTCTATCCACATTTGAATCTTTGTCTTCGATGGAAACCACCTTGACATTCCCTCAAGAAGATTCTCGTCCTGACAATGGAACCATTTGTTAGCATAGGGGCAGACCCAGGGTTCAGCTCCAAGAGTGCACCAACAAGCCATGAATACTGGCCCTTTCAGTAACACCTGTGAAGTAGATGCAGTCTCACCCAAAGTATCTATGAGGGGGTTGCAGGACATAGATGTCTACAACCAAAGGAAATGTCAAGAGGATCTAATAAAAAAAAATCACAATGTTCATATATCACTTATCAGCTTAGATCTATTCTTCACATCTACTTATCAGATCTAAAGAAGTAATGCAATCACAATATATCAATGACAGAGATAAAATACCAGTCACACACAACACAAGACGTACGTGATTAACCCTCTCTCTAGGGCTACATCCACAGAACTATGCTATAATATATTAAGGTAAAGCATACAGTTCTTGTCTGTGCTCTTGGCTAGTAGATATTCTTTCTTCTCCTCTCTTCCTCTCCCCTCCCTGTGCACCCAGCTGAATATCTTACAATACTAGAAGGATCTCACTCTCATTACTTCTCTCTCTTGATACAATACTCACTCACATCAACAATACAACTAGATCAATAGAAATATCGTACCAACCCAAAGTACTGACCCAACCTAGGTCCTTTAGACCTTTATTTATACATTACAATAGTTCGCCGATAGCCTTAGGCCGAAACCTAGGTGTCCAAAACTCTATATACCAAAACCCTAGGTGCTTAAGGCCCTAGGTCAACTTAACCCATATTTTCAGGGCTTCGCTAGCCTGTCTTTCTTTCCTTCCTACGCAGTGATCCAAAGCATCCAATGGTGGCTTTTCCCACTTTCTGAGTTGTCCAAAATATTTCTCTTTTTCTTATATGTCATCCCCGATATCCTCGTCCAACGACTTTCTTTCTCGGGCTTCACTCCATCTTTTATGCTCTTTTGTTCACTTCGACCCCATAATAGTCATTGTGTCTTCCGCGAAGTTCGCATTCTCCCTTTTCTTCCTTGATCTTCACATACTTCCATAACCAAGGGCCAACAGGTCCAAAACCAATGACTAGGGTTGACATCAATGACAAAAGCAAATCTTCCAACAATATCCCCCTTTGTCATTGATGGCAACACTCATGTTCCCCTTATCATCATGATCCCAGTTTTTCTCCCCCTTTGACATCAATGGAAAAGGGTAGGGATTCTCCCCCTGAGTTTAATGGAAAAAGGTAGCTCTCTTCTTTGGGGCTGCTCCCCCTGAACATGTGGCACTCGATAATACTTCATCCTTATTTTTGGTCTTTATGAATTTTTATTCATTGGAATCCTTTTGTGTGGCTTTTTCCTTCTTTCTCTTCTTCATGTCTGGGATGTATATGTTGTTTAGTCTTCTTGTTGCAGTTGCAACCAATATTCTTGAATTATTTGCTCTGATTTTACATTTTTGGGAGTCAAATGTAAGAGTGTATCCTTGATCACACATTTTACTAACACTAAGTAGATTATGCTTCAAGTATTCAACCAATAGGACATTCTTTTCTTTTACATTTTTTCTTCCAAGCTCTACTACACCTTCTTCAAGTATTTTGGCAAATGAGTCATCGCCAAATGAAACATTGCCACCCTTTCTCTTCAAGCTGATGGATTTTTCTTGATCCCTGGTCATGTGTGAATAACATCCACTATCTATGTACCACTCATTTTATTCTTTACATTCTTCAGTGGTTAATGATAGTCGAAAATATTCATTGTTTGAAATCTCTTTCCTTCTCCATAATGTGGTTGGCATAGGGACATCTTCATTCATATATCTACAATCTCATGCTTTGTGACCAAGACAATTACATTTGTAGCATACAATATTTTTTTCCATCAATGGGGAAAATGAATTATAACTCCTGTTGACAAATCCACAATTATTTCCATATATTCTATTTACACCATTCATTTTTCTTACGTATTTGTTCCTTTCATTGATCCTGCAATTAATTGCCTTATGTCCAAAATTTTTGCAAGTATAACAATGACCAAGAAAGAAATTTTGATACCTTGGAGTAAGTGGCCTTATTTGTGATGTAGTCCATCTGGGTTCA
>SNQJ01S0020348.1:137325-148936 GCA_010110895.2 Picea sitchensis | reverse complement strand
TCTACATCCTTTCCCCTTCCTTCCACCCAAGAATATATGAGAGATAATAAAACTTTACATCAAATCATCACCATCAACCAACCATCCCATAGAGCCTGATAATGCTTCCTGAGACTTATTCAATTTCTTCAATTCTTCAATTATTGGAATAATATGATCCTATATATAATATTAATCAATGTATTCTCTAAAACTTCTCCAAGTTTCACTCGTTGAAGCCTCTCCAAAAATAAGTTATAGAGAGAATGGTAGACGTTGTTCAATTATGGTTTATTTAAGAGAGAGAACTTGTACAGAATGCCCCGCGCTCAATATTTAACATAAGATTATGAAACTATCACAAAAGAAACTAAATCATGTGCTATTTATAATGCAATTGGTCCCACTTGATTTGGATTCTCTATGAAGTAGTTATGATCGTTTTACCTAGGACACATGTTTATTGACTAGCTTCAGGACTGGTCAAAAACCCTATCTTGCACAGAGTGTATCTCCATAGTTATAGAGAATCAAGAGAGACAACTCTTACCATAGGTACCTTGATATGTCTTCTCAATACCATTGCAATTTCACCATCTCAATCGTTCTAGAAAAAATGTTATAGAAAAAATGGTAAGATGACCTATAAATAACATACCTTAGAACACATCACCAAAATACTTCATCCTCCCTTGAAATCCGGCCTTCTTTACTTCTGATTTCCTCTGAAATTCGACTTATGTATCAAATGAATGTATAATGATATTTATTTATACCATTTATGTCACTTCCTTTTAACATTAGATCCGACCCAACACTTTCTTATTTTTTAATTCTTTTCTTTAATTATCTTCAGGGCCTACATGTACTTCCTTCTTCAATTCACTTTGTCATCTTCAAAACTTAATTTCTCCTCAACCATGAGGATCCGAGTAACGTGCCACCTACCACCAAAACAACATGATGTATAATATCCATCCATGGGTTTTGTTTCCACATGTACATTGTCCTTCATGTCCAAATACCTTCATCAATCTTATGGTCCAAAAAAAATGACTAGGGTTGACATCAATGAAAACAACCAATCTTCCAACAGGTACTTCTGGAGCTTCTGTTGGAAGGGTTTCACTTCAGAATTTAATGGGATAGTGTTTTGAATGATACGAGTATCATAATTTTTCAGATCTCAGTAGGACCATGCAAAGACATCTTGATATTGTCTAAAAAGTTTGAGATGGGCCTTCCTTTCCTCTTTAGATATTGTCTTGTCGAGATTTATATTCTCAGGGTTTTTGAAGTTCTTAAATTTATAGTTTTGTGCATGTGATAGGAAATCCACGTCTTAGTGTTCGTTGACCCTTTGAATCTTTCCCTTAAGTCAAAACGATTTTCTAAATGGGCTACCCCTTTCGGTATCATGTGAGACCTTGGTTTATCGGTCGATTGACCTATTTGAGGATCGGTTTCTGCTAATTTATCCTAGAATACTTCATCGTTAATAGCCAAGTCTTTAAAATTATCTTGATTGGTCAAAAATTTTATGATTTGTTCATATTCTTCAAACACCTTCCAATTAGAAATATTATTGGGCATCGATGGTTTATAGAGTATCTCCATAGTGAACTGGGAGGATTCATAGTCTTCTAGAGGTTATAGCCTTGAGGCAGTGGTGGCCAGAGAATCAACAAGAATGTTCTTTGATCTGGGGATCGTTGTAATGTTGAAGGCTTCAAAATGTTCTATTAGTCTGTGCACTTCTTGTTGGTAATTCCTCAGGTGGGGAGAGTTGTAATGTATAGTGTTCCTTACTTTTCTAATGATGATTTCTGAATCTCTGAAAATTTTCAATTCTTTAACATTTAAGTCTATGGATTCTTCATACTAGATGGTGTTGTTTGTGTATTCAAATTGTAGTCTACAGGACAAGAAACTTTGTTTACCTTTTGGGTCAATGAGGATGCACCCTGCCCTTGATCCTTCTTGTGATTTAGATCCATCGAAGTATAAGGTCCACATTTGTGAATGAAAACTATCAGCTTCCTTTTTTATGCCACTTTCCTCCTTTCCTCCTATTTGTTGCCTGATTTCTAACACTGGTTCCTGACAGAAGAGGGTTTTCCCCACCATCATTAGAAAATTTTATTGAAAACGTATTTCGAAGTTTTGAGTAAGAGGGATATCATATGAGAGGGCGGAGAAATTCCCGAAATTGGAGTCACGGGAATAATTGCCTAGCAGAGGAAAATATGTTGATGAGGGCTCGTTAAGAGTTTCCAGGTCAGTGACCATGTGTTTTATATATCTTTCCCTATCAATTCTGATCATATTTGTGTGTCCCTTTAATGGTAGCCAAAGCTGAGCCCAGTCTTTACTAAAGTATCTGTTTAACTTCTCAGACCAATCTCGACTCAGTAGCAATACATAAGCTTATGGGATATCTACTACAATGATGTCAATTACTTGAACAAATTTGGGGTGTGTCTCTATTCTGATCATTACATCTTTGAGATCTCCCATAACCTTCACCTGGGTTATGTCTATTTGTATTACATATTTATCTCTTTTGAGAGGGAATAGGTTTAAGCTTTTGTAAATAGACAATGGCATAACATTGGAGGATGCTCTTGAGTCAACCAAAATGTTATGGAGGTTTCCGTTGAAGACTTCAAATGTCAAAAGGAATGGTGGGAAACACATTTTTCCCTTCTTATATTTAGAATAGGCGTTCACAGTTGGTTTATTCCTTAGATCTGCAGGGGTTATATTTTATCCTTGGTTAGTGCTTGTCGTAGGATTTTCTACTGATTTCAATGCTTGTAACATAAAGTCCTTTTGTTGAGGGATTCTACACATGTCCATGACCGATATATTTGCCTTCAAAATTTTCAAGTCTTCTACTATGTTGTAGTCTAGCTTGGGCGATTCTTGTGTATGGATGTTTATAGGATTTGTTCGGGGAAAAAAAGGTGCTTTCGGGTGATCGAGAGCTGGTTTCCCCCCCAAATTTTGGTCCATAGAAAGTTTCTTTGAGATTAGTTGACCTCTACTTCTTGTTTTCACAACCAAGACTTATGTGGGTGGTTCTTGAACCTCAAATAGGTTATCGGAAGGCATAGGTAGGTCAGGGTCTCATATCAACATGGTTGTTTCTTTTGGTAGATCAACTTCTTCTTGATAAAAAATATTCACAACTGATCTGCTTGATGGTTTGGTTAGGGAAACCTCATCTAGAAATCGGTTGGCCATAAAATTCATGGCATGCACCCATTGTGAGCAGTCTCTTTCAGAGTGATTTTCTTGGTGATAGGTACATAAAGAGTCAAATGCTACATTTCCCAGATCGATGTTTAATTTGGCCGAGGGGGGTTCAATTGATTTGAAATGTGGATTTTCAAAAAGGGTTTATAGGGCCTTTGGCCTTGGTTTCCTTCCCCTACACTTCTTTTGATGTCTATGATTTCATTTGATAACTTCTTAACCATGCGTTGTAGGTATTTTGTGTCTCCACTTTAGTTTTCAGGACCTTTTTGTGCTTGTTTCCTTGGGAGTTTAGTCAATAGGAGTCCTCTCCTAGGAGGAGTTTGAAATTCCTTCTTAACTAATGATACCTGGCCTTCTTTACATCCCTTCATTTGGAATTATATTGTTTTTTCTTCTTCATAATTCTCACCTAAGGTTTCTTTGGCAACCCTATTCACAAACATGGAAATAGAAGTTGGGAGAGCATTAGCATATACTTCGGTTTTCAACTCCTGAGTGGGTTTAGCTTAGGGTTGAAATTTGTTTAGGATAGTGGTGAACCATTGATTAAAGTCTTTAACCTTATCCTTTGAACTCATGGTGGCAGAGAACAACTCAGCCATCAAAGCTCCTGTAGTAGTTTCTTCTACAAATTTATCTAAACAATCCTTTTGAAACTTCGTCCAACAGGTTATGGATCCTACAGGTAAGTTAAAATACCATGTGGAGGCCAAATTCTCAAAAGTGTAGGGTAAAATCCTGCATACTACATCTTCATGTTGAAAATTCATTAGTCTGATAGCTCGTATAAATTTCTTGATATGGTCTTTAGGCAATCCTGAAGTTTCAGGGTCAAATTTAGGGAGTAACTTCTCTGGATGTCGAGGAAGGTTATGTACTCATCCAGGGATGGCCAGATCATCTCTGGCCAACCAAGGTTTATTATTCTGAGGTGGGTTTCCCCTTTCATCATTATGATCATTGTTATCTTCCATGTCATCCGATCCTAAAACTGAGCATTCAGAGTTGAACCCTTCCTCATTGAAAAAATCATCAATCTTGGAGCAGTTGTCGGCTAGTGTTTTGGGGATTAGATTAAGAGGATGTTCAATTTCGGTGAGGTTCAAATCTATCAGGTCTTCTACTGCTTGGACAAAAACCTAGTCGGGGGTATCGACCACTTGTATTCTTACTTGTTTTCTATGAGGAAGTAATGGAGCTAAGGGAAACGCTCCGATATGTCGGGCATAAGCTCTTGTGATCCTTCTGAAATAGTTCAAATCCTCATGAGGAAGAGTGTAAGGTGTCTTAGGGAATATATGTTCTTCCTCTTGTTGGGGTGAGTTACTCATTTCAGGAGTACTCAATGTGTCTGGGCTGTCTTGAGAATGACTATCCATGCATGTGGGTTGTTTTGAATATACAGGTTGTGTGAAATATTGTGTCAAAAATATTGTCAGCCATTCATTCTTTAGGCCCTCCTTCTAACACTAATTTTGTTGAGGGGTCCTAAATCCATTTAACTCAACAATAAGAACCAAACCTGCTAGCAAGGCCCAATTAGACTCTGCAATGTTTAATGGTGGAATGGTTCTCCAGATCTTGCGATCCAACCAATTAATCGATGGTATTTACATAGTGATCGACAGGATGTATTCTTGTGAAAACTCCTCCTTTAGTTCGAACTATCACTTTTTGTATTTTCACTTATAGGTGGGATCGATATAAGATAAATGTTGGTATAAAACAACTAGGTAACAAAGGGGAAGGACTTAACTACTGAAGAAGGATGAGTTCGGGATAACCCTTGTGCTCAAGCATGCAGACAATGATTCTTACACCTACAACAAGCCTAGTACTAATACATTAACCTGTTGGTGTTACAATTATTTACTGAGATATGATTATCAGGAGAAAACATACATGCAATAAACGATGGAAAGAAAAATAGTTTCCTTAACTCTAATCATCAATCACATATTAACACAAAGATTTAATTTTCATCATTAAAGACAAGAACTATAAAAAATATTGAATTAGATAACTTATCAACAGATTCATAGGCTTTTACTCGCTAAAGCATCTATTCATGAGATCAAATCATAAATAATTCTTCTTTAGATCCATTTACACATGCTTTTGATGAAAAACACAAAATTGTCTCTGGTCCCAAAAAGGAATTCTCAATTAAGGTAGCTCTGAAATAGTTCATTACAAATCCAAAAATGAGGGTCTTTTCCAAAACTATCGATCTTTGCTAACAAGTTGATCCTCTTATTTATAACATATTATTAACTAAAAATAACTATCAAAAGTGAAACTAAGTAAAACAAAAACTTGCCACATGGTGCTTTCATCTCTCATTATTCTAAGAGTCATCAAATGATCTCACTTGAGTGGGTGAATCTTCTAATACTCCGACCATTTGAAGAAGATTTACTCACACGTGTTGGCATATGGGAACCTGTGTTGGCCCATTGGGGCTGAAATGATCTCCTTTATCTCCACTGCCTGAGCCTGATATTTGACTACTTTAGCACTTAATTGTTGTAGAACTATCTGAGCCTTGATCGGTTCCTCCATGAACTGTTGTACTTGTCCTAGTGCCATGTTCTCCACCTTTGTTATCTCTGCATCCCACGATGAGTCTGTTTCAACATGTAATTTAACTATGTCATGCAAGTCGACAAAGTCATCGGGTGTTCCAAATTTTTGGAGGTCGATGTCTCTCATCACCCAGTTGATCTTGGTCTAGCTCTTTTTTCACTTGACCCATTTCTCTTGGATTTCCTGGTGAGGTTCTTAGGCCATTTTCATCCAGTATTCGATCGACTTCTTTATGTGATCGATGTTGCTATCCCTTGGTACTTGAATGTCATTCTCTTCGGCATCTCAGCCCTGTTGAACGCCACTAATGTAATATATCCTTTCCAATTCTTGGTGTTATTTCTCATACCATATTTCCATATATTTTCATGTCGCCAGCTCCATGAGGGTGTCTTCTTGGAAATCGACTATTCCTGTAGTGAACAGGTGCCGCTCATTTGTGAATTTGTTGTAGGCATCTTGGAATTCGCTTCTCAAGAACACTGTGGCATGTGTGGAGTCATGATAATATTTTTCAAAATGGCATATATGTTCCAAATCCTTTAGTGTAGTGGACAACTCCTCTTCATCCCTTTTCTCTCTGTCCAGGGTGGCATCTGTGATTTCCATCCCTGTGCCGATAAGCTTGGATGTCTTGGCATAATCCATGCTAATCAATTTTTCCTCTATGGTGATGAAGATGGAGCAATCCAGAGTGAGCCTCCTCTTCTTGGTGGTTCTCTTCATGATGGATTTCCTCTTCTGGTCATAGGATATGGCTTGTATATTAACAACTGCATCCATGGGTTCAGGGATTTGTTGATCTCTCCAGTTAATCATATTTCCCAGGCTCCTGATGGTGTATATTTTTTCAAGACTAGGTTCTTTAACTTCTTCCCTATGTTCTAAAGGTTCGACCTATGATTGTTTCTCATAGGGAGGTAAATTACTAACTGATATTGAAGCATTAGGATAAGGCTTGACACTTACTTGATAACCGGTTGTTGAGATGTTGATTTCTCACTGTGGAAATTCTTCTTCTTATTCTCCCGACCCTAGCTCGTCCTTTGGGCTATCCACTTGGGTCCCTGGTCCATCAAGAAATTTAGTGCCTAAGACACTTTCTACCTCCTGGTCATTCTGTGGAAGACTTTGAATTTGAGCATCGGGAGCTGGGGAAGATGCCTTCTCGGGTTCCTTTTCCTCGACGATCTACACTAGAGTCACCAATGAAACCTCCAAACTCTCCTCATCATCATAGATTGTTATTAAGTCATGGAGGGGGTTCTATTCACTTGATCTCCCTAATTTTATTGCTATCTTGGGATGAACCGAAACATCCCCTAGTGATCTGGCATGTGGCACTGAAACTTCAGGGTTATCTAACTTGATGATTTCTTCAATTTGTATTGGCTCTAGACCACTTGGACCTGTCCAAATTTCAACTGGGTTGTTGGTAGGGACCATTTTTATTTCTATGAGGTCTAAGTCATCATGCAGTTGATCAATTAATCTCTATTCTTGCTCTATCAAGATCAATCCCCTTGCATGTGCCTCAAGTGTCATATAAAATCCCTTGTTATGTGACGAATCCACTGGGGAAACCTATGTTTCCTCTGCTGCTCTGATTTCTTCCCTAACTCTGAGGGCCTCTTGAGCCGACTGTTCTATTTTCATCGCATGTTCATCTAGGATCATGGCCCTGAGCCTGGTCATTTTCAGGTTGGACATCCTTTGTACCACCTCGTCCTAGTCTTGGGCATTTTCTATGAAGACTTCATCTTTGAATTTGTCATGAGCATACGACCAGCACGAAGAAACTTGTGAAGCATGTTGCAAGACCAAGCTCTTTGGATCATGCTTCTGAAAAAGGCCCATCGGGAATCTAAACTCAAGTTGGCTCAACCATTCTTGTTTGGCTTGAGCGATATCCTTTACCCAGTAAAACCCTACATGGAAACCATAGGGTATGAATGTGTGTTTCTTGTCCTTGACCAAAGTGGTGTTGTATCCTTGCAAGATGGTTTGATATCATACTTCCCATATGAGCACCACATATCCGAGACATGACCTGTTAGGATATGTGGTGCTCCGGTGGCCCCCAACACCCCGATGTAGGTGGAGTACTCATCCAAATACCAATGGCCTACCTTGGATATCATCTTTTTGGATTTCACCAATAGCCTTGGGAATTCATTATTAAAAAATAAAAAATAAATTCATGCGATGAATTCATTGTAGATGAGAGAGTAGGATTTCTTATACTTGTTTTCCCATAGCCCGTTGAAGTAGATGTGGACCAGAAATTCTGCAACATACCAGCTCAGATTAATGTCGGTGAAGACATTTCTGGCACACATGACATCGAGAAAGTATGAATACATGTAAAATGTTGGTGCTTCCCCTTCCTTTAGAGCCTGGGAAACTGCACACAAATGCTTAGTTGCTTGGAGATTATTTCTCCCCAGTTGAAGTTGCACCCAACGATCACAACTGTGTATGTCAAAAGAATCCATGCCTCTGAAAACCTCAAGCAATATTTCTCTCTGTATAATTGGTAGATGAGAGCCATAAAATAGATGTATGGATCTCTTAAGTTAGTTGTCCCATACCATCCAGTGCTCCGGTTGGTAAAATTATTGTCCTCCCTCCACCATGAGGCCATCACTCGGCTGGTGTCATGGTGTTCATACAACTCCATGATGAAGTATGTGTTTAGCCGCTCCTCTGGGTCCGTGAGTTTGTAATACTTTTAAACTTATACCGGGAGGAAAACCCAACACACCTTCCATTGTCATCACTGATTAGACACTTCTGTGTGTCTATGTGGTCGACTGATCTGAAAATAGAAGGCTGACTTGTTATGCTATGCAAGCACCCTCTACTTCATTAAAAATAAACTTTACAGGCCCTTGCTTCATGTGTTAAAATATGCAAGATAGATTATGTGTTAAGTTCATGCTTCTTCCTTCAAATGTTCATGTGTGAGAAAATGTTCTTTTAAATGGTTAAATAAGTGCTTTAAATAAAAACACAGCATCATAACTTGCAGAAAATAAACCATCAAACTCACAACAATAACAACATGATAAAGGAGTTCACCTCTCTCCGAGCTACATCTCCTTGAGCCTCCATTAATGGACTTGGCTTTCTGGGATTAATTTGTCAAAAGTTATTTTAC
Source organism: Picea sitchensis (assembly GCA_010110895.2). Lineage (NCBI taxonomy): Eukaryota > Viridiplantae > Streptophyta > Pinopsida > Pinales > Pinaceae > Picea > Picea sitchensis. The sequence goes on along the minus strand of SNQJ01S0020348.1, from coordinate 139,950 downwards.
AAGATGCTACTCAACTCCAATGGAAATTATGACTGTACCATTGATATCAGAACACATAAAAACCCCAAAAATGACTAATAAAACTCTGAAAATGGATCATGGCTCATCCGGGCATGACCTCTTCTACATGTGGCCTTAAGCTTCACTGAGCTTATATTTGGAAAAAACACCTGTAAAAGTCCTCAAAAGCCTCTGAAACCTGTCCCAATGTGTTCACAGCATAACAATTAGCCAAAAATGATTATTCATTCACAGAAAACAAACATAGGCTCACCAAAACATGTCCTCAATCAATGAGGGCTTCAAGCTCCTTGGAGCTTGCTGAAAATTCAATGTATAAAAACCTACAACATAAGTCTTCAAATGGCCTTGATAACAATGCGAATGGATTCAAGACGTCCAAAAACCCCTAGTTGGGCTTTTACGGCACCTCAATCGGCCAAAAAATGAGAAAGATAGGCCTCCTGCCATCCTCTTCCTTCAAGCTTGCTGGCTCTGGTTTGCCAAAACGCACCTCTGTGTGCTTGAACCAAGAACACACTCCAAAACATGTGCTTAAACCTAGGACATGTGCACAACCGAAAAATGGTCCAAACTGTAGGATGGATAGGGCGCCTCCAGCCCCTAACCGCCTAGCACCTGGGCACATGGTGGCATAATATGACCACGCGCATAAGAAAAAGGATAACCGAATGAAGCATTGACACATGTCGGGTCATTTTTAAAACCGTTTAAACCATTTTTTTAAAAACCCCGCGCACATTTCGTATAGCAAAGGGTCACATGGCATACAAATAGAACCACGGGTTTTAAACCATCAACACAAATCCCGCGCACTATAACATGGTCATATGAAATATAGCAAAACCGCGGGCCATACAGTTAAAACCCCACGTGCCATTTTAACAAAGGGCTTGTTCATATATAAAGGCATAGAACCGAGGGTCGGGGCTAAGCCCCAGTCCGAGCCCCCACCAAACTATACAACAAAGCAAATTTAAATAAATTTAAACCTGTCCATATACCAAGACACAAAGTATGGCGCTTTGGCAAGGCAGAATTTGTGAAGGATTTGGTAAAGGGGGAGGTCCGGGGTTCAATCCCCATGGACTCCACAAATTTTTGAACTAACAAACCATAGCCAATAAAGGGGTGCCACGTGGCACCAAACCACAAACCAAAAACTGCCACGTGTCGAAGCACCATTTGCCCAAATCTGCCAATATGAAACTGCCTTATCATCAACTGCCATGTCATCGTATGACCGCCACGTTAGCATGTACAGACTCTTCCACGTCAACATCCATACGGACTGTACGGACTGCACAGTCAGCGTCCATTTTTTTTGCTTGTTTGACGATTCGAACAGATCACAATATCACTCGCTCCCGACATCCATTAGACACGAAACAAGTTGCGTTGGGTTCATGATGATGCGGGCTACGCTCTCGTTTGATTTGAGGCAATTCCGAGAACGTTGATTTTTGAGCTAAAATTTGACCCCTGGTCCATATTTTGATCACACCTTCCCACTGAAAGGATTTTGGACCCACAAAATCTTATGATTATCTGTCTGAGCTTCAATACTATTCTACTTTCAAGTTATATCAACTGATTCTACTTGAAAAGTCTTTTGATAATCACCTGGATACTTTGACATGCTTTGCACTGCAACTGGATATGTCCCCCAACCATTGTTCTCTGGATGTTGCTGACCCACTGTTCTTTGGCTGCTGTTGACCCACTGTTCTCTCTGTGCTTGGAAGACTTCCAACCTTCCCACTGAGAATCAAGTCCCTCTTGTGAACTCTTTGACGTCAACATAATCAGCTCTCCAATGGCTGCAAAAACTTTCCTGCGACATCTTGTCACAAGCCAAGAAAACCATCAATCTTGAAAACAAATTATACAAGACTGAAAAATGATGCCAACAAAGTTTTTTTTCTCTCCAAACAACTGTCGCATCTCGTACTTCATCAAAGAACATGGCATTTTCTTGCATCATGGTGTACTCAAAATCAACTTACAAGTCAACAAACACCATCGACTAAACACAAGTCGAAAAACACGATCGACACAACATACTCATCAGACAATCATCGACACCATTCGAGACTCATTTGAAACATATCAACCCTCCAAAATGATAAGTCGACAAACATGATACACAATCATGTTATAATCATGAATCATACATGATGAACCATCACCAGGTTCACTGCTTACACATACACAAGAACAAATGCATGTGCCTGACTCTTCAACTCTCCTTCGAGTACAAACATAAGTACATAAACCTCGTAACATGTGGGTACATAAGAGCTGAATATGAAAAAATACATGCCTGTAACAAGTGAACATGATACCCATCTTTTACATCCTCTTGGCGAAGTTGTGCAACAACAAGAATGCCTTCACATGCAACTTGCATCATACAAGTTATGATAAATTGCTGCAACTTGTCATACTCTCGACATAAACGCATGTATAAGGCTGAAATATGCATCTACAACAGAAAAATGCAAGCCTTACTTGCTCAAGAAATCCAACCATTTCTTACCAAGCCAACTCAACGGTGACTTTTTCTGTTGAACATCGTCCTCTTGTGAATCATCTTGACTCACA
>SNQJ01S0020348.1:101219-129003 GCA_010110895.2 Picea sitchensis | reverse complement strand
ATTGATGGGGGATACATCAAGGCCCTCCTTCGACGAGTCTATTCCTGTCGACTTCAACACATTATCCAGGAACTAGACTTAGAAATCAGTTAGTACCTTGAGACCTGCATGCCTCAATGGTAGGCCTCTTTGCATCTGATAGTGGGTTTACATCATTGACTCCTGATCAGATGATTCCACAGATGTTCGACTTCAACTCATATATTCACATTCGTTGGAATGTACTAGAGTACCTTGGGACTCATTGCCATCAATGGTGATTTCCCTCGTGCTTGTTAACGATTTGCATCATTGACTGGTAATCAAGTGGTTTCTTCCATGTTCAACATCATGACATTTATTCACATGGTTAGATTTGTACTACATCAAGATCATTAAGAAGAACCTGGGTTGAGTTATCACTCTTATGCATACTTTTCCCAGGTTGTGAAGGAGTTCTTTTGAACTATGACACATATACTGTTACATAGATCTACTTTGCATTGGTCATAGCTATGTCTTGTCATCTCGTAGATCCACTGTGTATTCTTCGTGGCTATGATTAGTTAAGGTCATAGGAGTATATATCCAGATTGTATCTTTAGTGGCTATACCTTTTTTTCAGTATAATTATGGATCCGCAGTGTATTTTATGGCGGCCATACCTAAAACATCTTTATCACTCAAGCATAGGTATGCCTGCCTTGGGTTTGAAACATGTCATAATATTTGTTTGATGGTTATGTGTATCTTTTTCCAATTTCTCTGCATCCATACCCTTGCTTGAAAATGTCTACAAAGTACTTCAGTCATCATCGTCTTCTAACTTCGTACTTTGGGGGGCAATCTGTTACACCTCAAAATTACTCACTTCGATAGTGTCGCAAGTTTCGTCATTATGAGTGTTGTAAGTGTCACATCTTGTTTGCAAGTGTTGCATATTGACCACAAGTGTTGCAAGTGTCACAAAAATCATATTTCCATATTGCATATATCGTGCCTCTAATGACATCATAAATACACTTAAGACACCTCAAAGGTTAGTTTGGAAGAAGAGAAATCACTTGACACAAAGTACAAGCCTTTTCCCATTGGAAAAACCACTCAAAAACTGAATTTTGGAGAGGAACGCTCCCCTATCCATTTTCAGGGAGTTCTGTTGCTCCCTAAGCCTCTTTGGGGGAGTGTTTGAGCGCCCTGTGCACCCTTTTGGGGGAGCGCTACCCCTTTTTTGAGAAAATTTTGGATTTTTTGAGGCAAATCAAGGAAGAATCCCTCAATTCCTGAAGGCAGTTGGATTCGAATAGATGGTCAAGGCATGATCTTAGGGTATATCCTCAACTGAAGGAGAGGAATACTCAACTTATTCCAAAGATCTCTCAAGTGGTGGGACCTCTCCAAGGTTATATAAGGAGGCCTTCTTATGGTGAAATGCACAAGGAAGATTGAGAATTATGCCTAACTTATGATCTCATAAGAATATATTGACAATGGAGATTGAGAATTACATCAAACTTATGATCTCATGAGTGAGATTTCATCAAAGCAATCAATGGAAATTATTTGAGCAAAGGGGTTGGACAAGGAGAACTAGAAGAGGTTGTTGCACCTTCATTCAAAGGATTGTAAGTACTTTTACTTGTTCTCATTAATAATCAATTCTTGGCTTGTTTCTTTCAAACTTATGCTTGTTCCATATGAGTTTGTCTGCAATATATGGATCTATGTTTAAGATAATCTCAATAGAGTAGGAAATCCATTGTATCTTTGTTTGTTTTGCAGGAACTATCAAGGAGCTCAAGATCAAAGCTTAGCCTGGACTTTGCAAGGACAAATGTCACTAATAAGGTACATATCTTTCTCCTTCTCTTTCATTTATTAGCTTGATTAGATCTAAAAGGAAGTTAGTGTCCATGTTAAGCAATTTTCTGTCTTCGATTTAGGAGTCTAGAGACCAAGAGGGAATCCACTTGTCTACAGGGGGATTCACCTACAACCGTTAGTCCCTTTTCCAGGATTTTTTTTAAGGCTTCGACTGTTCCGTTGGCCTGTGGGTGGTATGAACTTCTCTTATGATGTTGAATCATAAATTCTACTGTAAGTATTTATATGGTACTACTAATGAAGTGAGTACCCTGATCGTTGGTTAGGCTCCTGGGACATCCAAAGTGGGTAATGATATTTTCGAAAATGAATTTGGTAGCAGTATCCATCGAACAGTCCTATACTGTTGTTTCTTCTGTCCAATGAGTAAGGTAGTCAGTTGAGGTAATGATGTACCTTGCCTTCGACTGTTTAGTTGTGGGGTTGATTGGCCCAATGAAGACAACTGCCCATTTCTCAAATGCCTATAGTGCTCTAATGGGTTCTAATGGAAGTTCATCTTGGCCTAACATCTTGCCCACTCTTTGACAAACATCACACGATTTGGCATATTATTTTTCATATTTGAAAAGTGTTTCCCACCATAGCCCTGCTTGTAAAACTTTCTATGTTGTTTCCTTTCCTCCTACGTGTCCTCCTGCAATTCCACTATGGAATTCCTAGAGTATATCCTTCCTTTCATGATCTAGGACACATCATCTAAGGATGTTAGCTAGTCCCAGTTTATACAATTGCTCGACGATTAGCTAATAATCTGTTGCTCTGATGACCATATGATGTTTCTAGATTGCAGAATATGTTTCAGGACATGCCCCTGTACTAAGAAAGATTACTATGTCCTCCACATATTCCAATATGGCCTCTATTCTGAATAAATATTCATCTAGGAGTTGGTCATCCACTACTCCACCACTTTCTCCTAACTCTAGTCTGGATAGATGGTTGGGTTTGATGTTGCATCATCCTGGCTTGATGATGACTTCAAAGGAAAATTCCTGAAATAACAAGAGCCATTTGCAAATTCTTCCCTCCAACACAGGTTTTTTAACTAGGTATTTTAATGTTGAATGATCAATAAAGAATTTAAAATGAGATCCTAACAGATAATGTCTAAATTTATGTAAAGTGTAGATCATTTCTAATTCTTCCCATTATGTCATTGTGTATTTGTTCTCTACTTGCGATAGCTTCTGACTCGCAAAGTAGATAGGGTGATCTATAGCTACCTCTCCAGGTTTCGTTAAGATAGCTCCTAAGGCAATTCCTGAAGCATCCACATGGACGTGAAATTATTTCTTCCAGTTTGGGAATATTAGAATTGGTGCTGTAATGAGTTTCTCCTTAAGTGTATCAAATTCTTTGTCACATTCGGGAGTCCACCGGAACGTTTTAGCCTTTTTTAGGAGGTTTTCCAAAGGTGCAGTAATGTTGGAATATTTTCGAATGAACCTGCGATAGTAGCCTGTATGTCCGAGTGTGGAGCACAATTGTTTAATACTCATAGGTGGCGTCATATTTGCAAATGTTGCAACTTTAGTTGGGTCTACCAATACTCCTTCTCGACAGACTATGTGGCCCAACAAATTTCCATGTGGCACACAGAAGATACACTTCCTGCGATTTAATGAGATTTGTAACTCTCTGTATCTATCAAACATTAGCCTTAGTAGTGCTACATGTTCCTTAAGAAAACTATATATTGTCCAATAATCCATATAAACTTCTATGAACTTGTGAATGAACTCTCTAAAGGATGCTATCACAATCCTAGAGAAAATTGCAAGGGCGTTCTTTAAACCAAATGGCATCACATTGTATGCAAAACATCCCCATTCAGTAATGAAGGTGGTTTTTTTCTTGTCCTCTTAAGAAATCCCAACTTCATAGTATCCTAAGAATCCATTTGTAAATGAGTATGATTCCTTCCCTACAACTAGTTCTAGAACCTCATCGGTAAAGGGTGTTGGGAAAGGGTCATGCACACAGGATGAATTGAGACTTTTGTAGTCCACACAGACTCTAATGTCCTTAGTGTCTTTCTTTCTTTGAATGATTATCGGGTTGACCCATTCTTCTTCTTCTATTGGAAAAATGATACCTTCTTCTAGCATCTTATCAATCTCCTTCTTGACTTTCTCTTTTACTCTGGGGCTAAGACGGTATGGCCTATGTCTAACCGGCTTGGATCCTGGTTTTAACTCAATCTTCATTTCTCCCATAACTCCTTTGATTCCCTTCAATTCAGAGAAATTATTTCAGAATAAATCTTTGTATTCCCTCAGTAAGCTCTATATTTCCTCACTAGTTTTCTCATCCCAGTAATCTCCTACCAAATCTATTTTGGGTTTCTCTTCAGTCCCTATTGTTATCATTGAAATTTCATCTACAAATGGTTATAGGAATCCAACATCTTCAAACAACTATGAGTTCACCCATGGACCAAAATTACCAAAAAAACATTTCCAAAAGGTCAAAAACTATACAATTAGTTATAAAATTAGGATGTGTTATGACTATACAGGGCGCATGCGCACATGCACCATCCAAAAATGCAGGAAAATGAGAATATTTCATGTAAACCTTGTTTCCAACTATAAACATCCAGTTATGAATCTTCGTCTGCTGACCGGATACTTCACCAGCTTACTGATCCATCCACAGTGGGGTTTATATAATCATTTCTTGTCCCAGATGTTATAGTGTACAACTGGTCTAGGTATTCTCCTTCCATATTATTATCTGTTGGTTCTGTGTACCTGGGTCCTACGTATGGATCCAAAGGTTGAACTACCTTGATTCCCTCAGCTTCAAAAGTCATGGTATCTTTCTTCAGATCAATTACTGCATAATTGTCATAGGCCTAATCGATTCCAAGTAGTGCAGGGTAGGGGTCCTTGTCTCCCATGATCTCAATGACTTCCAAGTCAGCCACTATTTTTACTCTTGCTACATTGATTTCCACGTTCTCCAATATTCCTATGGGAAAGATATAGTATTAGTTTGCCATTCTTAACTGAATTGTGAAATATGTCAACCTCGGTTTGCCTAATGCTTCCCAGGTCTTCTTGGGCAGAATGTTCACATTTGACCCTAGATCCAACATCACGTATTTAAGTTCAAAGTCATATAACTAGGCTACTAGTCATAATTATTTTCCAGTTCTTATTTTTCTCCATTGCACTCTCTGAGTACTCTTCTTAGGAAGGTTAACCCGAATCCTTGCTTATGAGGTTTCTTCATTCCCTAGGACAAGGTACAGTGCATTGCACAACTTCTCTTTTAGTTAATCATTCCCCAGAATGTTTGAGAATAATTGAAACCAAAGGTCAACTGCATTTTGAGGTTTCTCAGGTTGTCTTGGTATGCTTACATGGTTTCTTGGTGCAGGGGGTGAAGCATGGGCTTCTTCCACTTTAGTGTATACAACTGACTAAGGGGGGTTCTCTTGCATTTTATGATTAAGAATATTCTGGAATACTTCTATGATATCTTTAAAGAAGATTTTTTTCTTTATGGGTTCGTACCTATGTTCTTTAGGTGTTTCTTTCCGAATCTGAGGTAGAGTATCAATGTCAACTCTTGTCTTTTCTCCTCCTTGAGTGATAATGTTAAGGTTTGGAAATTGTCCCTTAGAAATCATCTTGATCTCTAAACTGATGAGGTTAGTTCCTATTCGTCATTATTTATCCTCCCACTTTGTGATTAACTCTGGGTATTCTTCGGTTGCGTGTATGTTGGATCTACAATGAAAGCACCATGGTCGTCTTGGATGAGGGAAATCTCTAGCCAAGTGACTCTGTTCATCACAGTTGTAAAATCTCCTCGGTCCTCTTCCTTCAGTTCTTCCTCTTCTAAAGTCTCCTCCAGCTCCACCTCCTTGACCTATTCCTAGTCCCTATGGATTTTCATTCACCCTCAATGTTGTTTGGTCTAGCCTATCTACAAGAGCATCCAGCGCTCTACATTGATTTATAGTATGTGTGGTGGATGCGCAGAACTTGCAGTGTAATGTGTTTGGTACTGTCGAATATTTCTACATGATGGGGAACTGTCTCGGTCCATGCCCAAGGGTTCGACAGATATCACAGTATTCCATTGTTGGTGTTGCTTGGCCTCCTGGGAAAGCGTGATATGGGGTGGGATGATGGAATGGTGAGTTCTTCGATACTTGCACAACTCCTCCCACGGGTCCTAGTGGGGTTACAGTCAGATTATGAAGATGTCCTAGCCCCCTTATTAGTTGACTATAGTTCACCAAATGACCTTCCATATAACATCACATGCACCAAACCTGTGGTCGTCCTGGTCTGGGTATCATCAGCTCTTGAATATTTTCTATAAGTGTTGATATCTTCCCTTGTAGTTGTGCTAAATTCGCATCTACGAGGGGTCAAGTTACTCTCAGGTTCCCAAGGTATCCCACCATGGATTCGATCTTCATTGATTGTTCCAAGGTGTCTATTAATGTGGCTATCCGCTATTGCGTTAGTGGAATCTGAGTCATAGGTATCAGTCCCTAAATGTACCACTCCCTTTGATTTTATTCGTGGATTGGATGTGTCAACCTCGCTATGGCATATTTAAACTTCTGGTTGTACTCCCAGGTGGATTTCCCTTCCCTCAGTTGGATCTCACACAACTCAGATAGAGCCTATTGTTCTGACTGAGGTAGTTTGAACTCTGTTATGAACCTTGTCCGTACTTGGTCGAGTGTGAATGCCTGACCTTGCTTCCCTAACACTCCTGGTTCAATGATCTTCATGTACCACTTGAGAGCGCGACCTCTTAAGGTAGTCTGGAACATGACTAGCTTATTTTCATTTGAAGTCCCTCTAGATATACAGATTATTTCACATAAGAACCAGTGTTGCTCAACATCTTCATCTCCCTTACCCCAAAATTCTGGGTATCTCGCGATCGAACCTCCCGTATGGTTGGCCATTGTTGATATTGTTGTTCATATCAATATGAACCCTAACGTTCCTACTTGCGATCTACTACGGGATCCCAATATCCTCCATGTACTCACACTTCCTAGTTGTGACTGATTAACTAATTGTACTGAAACATAAATTGCATGAGAAGGTAGTGTTGAACTTACTGGTTGTATAGAAGGCACTTGGGGTATGGGTGATTCATGGCTGGTGCCACTGGCTTCAGGGCGGTTTTCTTTGATCTAGGGGGTCTCGTTAGCTTCCACTGGGGCGATCTCTTCGGTCGGATTCCCGATTTCTCCTGTCATCGAGGCTGAATCTTCTCTTTCTCCTCCAATATTGATGCCAGCTACCTCTTCTCTTACATCCACGCTTCCTCCTTCTCATCCCACCTCCTGGGGACTTCTTTCTCTCCTTTCTTCTCTCTCATTCAATATTTGACTGGCCATTCATTCATGTCTTCTCATTCTCTGCAGTTCTTCCATCTGTCTTTGCTCTATTTCTCTCGATCCTCCTTCTTTCCTCAACTTTTCAGACTATCTTGCAGCTTTATTGATCTTTCCATGCCACCATTTTTCAAGGCTCGCTCATCTCTCAAATCTGTTTCTTGATGTTTCCCCCCCATTTTTCAAAGAACCCTTCCCCTTTATCATGCCATGACCTTCACCTTGTCTTGCCCTACCCCAAGCGAGGGTGTTTACACTGTTTTCTCGGTCGAGGATATAATCAACATCCCTTCCTCCACCAAGAAAGTCTTAATACATAGGGGGATCTCTCTTAACAGTCTTCCTCTTGCGCCTTTCTTGAAAATTTCCTCTGCTCACGAGAAATAATAGTGGTTCTCAGCTGCAAATTTGATTATCTATCCTTCTATCATGGTGCTAACCCAGAAATCCACAGCTCATGTGACTGGGAAATCCAACCTGTGGAGTGTGGCTAACTTCTCAGTATCCCACATGAAGATCTTCTTGACTCATACCTAGAACTCTGGAGCTTCTTGGAGTCTCTTGATCCAGTGAAAAAATTCTTCTGGGAATTTAACCTAGAAAATCTCGTACTGGTTGCTTGATCTTTCCTAGTAAAAGATATCTTCCCTAGTAGTTCCCACTGATTTTCTTCTTAGTTCCACTTATTTCCATGTGAAGGCATCACAGTTTATTTCCCACCATTGATCGATGCCATATCTATGGATTGACAATAGAATTCTTCCTATAGGTTCCCTTGTTATACGGGTCCCGTCACCGGAACCATTTTGTTGGCGCGGATTAGATCAAACCAGGGTTCTTCTCAGGTTACCAACAAAATGTACCGTGTAGTATAGAGCGCTGACATTTTCATCTCCTCCGAAGAGAATAAGTCTCACCCGAAGCGCTGCTGAGACAAAAAGATAGGGAAGGGTAGGGAAAATACCAAAGAGAATCCATAGATCATCCAAAACTCATTCATTTTCTTGTGCAAAAGCAACATCAGATCTAAAACATCTAACCGCAAGAATTGAACCTAATTATGTTATGAACAACACTTTAATCATAGAACCATTAAATAGAACTCATAAACCATAAAGGAACAATGTAATGCACAAGTAAACATATAAGACACATCCTATTTTGAAAATTTGGTTCTCCTTTATCATATTATCTCTGAGATCTTTCTTGCACTACAGACTCAAAATTACATAGAGATATTCAGTACAGACTCTTGGCTCTGGGCCTCAACCATAGAGTTCTAATTTCCCAACTGATAGGTCTCATTTATTACAAACTCTTTTCTTATCCACTTACAACAGGTAGAAACAACTAATCCCAAAGCATTGGGCGACTCTGATAGACGTGGCTCAACCCAACTCTACTCAACTCATGAATGAGTGAACCAACAAACTAAACGTATGAAAACAACATCAACCCAACCTAACCAACCCTTTTACAATTATATTCAGTCCTATATATAGCTGGGTTATGTTTTCCTGTTCGTCTTGCTCGCCTTCTTGTTCTATTGCAGCTGCTTGTCTTAGGTGGTGTTGCACTAGCATCCGCAACTACTTTCTTTTATTCTTCCTTCCAACCTCTGATGAAGTTTTTGTGACTCATGCTTATTCAAAACGTGCAAAATTATTTCTCAAAAATGAAGGGTCCAACATACACAAAATGATTTTGTTTACAACGAATCAAGAGAATTTAAGCATGGAAGAACTTACTGTGTCACATCAACCATTTAATTCAAGTTATGAGTGAAATTTTAACAAATCTGTCGTCGAATATCTATAAATTAAATTCATCGTTTTTTGATGGTGGAGGCATGGGTGGTGATGTGGCATATCAGTGATTTCAAATGGCTATTTTGATTGGCGCACGAGGTAGCAACTAATATGGGATTGGGTGTTAATTAGCTCCTTAACTGCTCAAAATACGATCGTATCTAATGCTAAAACATCCCATCCTGTCACTCTCTCAGTGGGTGGATCAAGGATCAGGGGTGTGCTATGAACATTTTCATTGATAACCTCCTGAAAAATGTTCCGACGCTAATCAATTTTAGCATACATTGCTGATGCGACAATGCTTACTTGGAGGTGTGACTCACACTTAGGGGGCCAAGGATAACTCAGGATAGCACTAGACATATGACCCTCTTACCTGGTAAAGACATGTGGTGCTAAAGACCGACGACTTAATTCACTTGTCTTAATCGGAGTCAGGATTTTCCTTAATTTATTCATTCTAAAGAAAACCTTATCTTGTCGATGCCAAAAAGTGCCTAGGATTGGCTATCGACGATAAATGTATCAAAGCGCTTCTGGATCGGTTCCCTTGAAAAAGTACCGATGATGAAAATTCATTGGGGATCAGCGATCAGGAATAATTTTTATCATGGTCAGAATGTTTGTTGTGATCCTTCTAGGTTTTTCCTGATTATGATAAATGCATCGGGCATTGGCGGTCGACGATGTATTTCCGTTATTTGTTAAATATTGTCCCATACCATCTTTCACAGATGCCAAAGGGGAATCGAGTATCAAAGATATCTTTATGTGCAAACAAAAACTTCCTTTTGTCGATGCCGATGGAAATTGATGCTCGACGATTGAGGTTTTCTGAGTGGTTCTTTTTCCTTCTTTGAATTCCTTCCGACGTCGACCCTGAGTGCATTTGGTGAAGTGTTTGGCTTTCGATTCTTTTTTCAAGAGTTAAGGTATTTTTATTCAAGAGGTTTCATAAGTTTAAGAAAACTTGAATAGGTATTGCGAGTTATGAAAACAAGAAAAGACAAAACATTTTTCAAAAATGAAATTGAGTCAGACAGTGCAGAAGATCAAGTGGTACCCAAAAAAGAAAGAAAATGATAGAGGCTTTTTAGGGTTTGTTGAGTGTTCAACAGAACCCTGGAAAACCCTATGAATATAAATCTTTGCAAGACAGTGTCTAAAGAAGAAAGGAAATCCTATCTCAAAATGTTCATGGAATATCAAGATGTTTTTGGATGGTCCTATCGAGATCTGAAAACTTATGATACTCGCATTATCCACCACACAATATCGTTAAAACATGAAGTAAATCCATTTCAATAGATGTTCTGGAAGTACCACCCATCCCTTAATCCTTTCATGTGTCAGGAGTTGAAGAAATTACTAGATGCTAAAATTATCTTCCAGGTTAGACACTCTGCATAGGTAGAAAATTTGGTTCCTGTCAGGAAAAAGTTTGGGGAGATTCGTCTGTGTGTGGATTTCATAAACCTCAACAGAGAATCAGAAAATGACAACTACCTAGTCCCAACGATGGAGAAACTCTTGCAGATCATTTATGGTTCTAAGATTTTCTCCCTGTTGGACAGTTTTCCAGGTTATAACCAAGTTCTAGTTTCAGAGGAAGACCGTTTGAAAACTACCTTCCAAACCAAGTTGGGAACCTTTTCTTATAAACACATGCCCTTTGGGTTAATCAATGGAGGGGAAACCTTCCAAAGGGACATGGATATATCATTTCAGGGACTAACAACAAATGTGTAGTAGTTTATTTTGACGACGTGACTGTATATTCAAAGAATAGAGAAGATCACATCCAACACCTAACCCAGATTTTTGAAAGGTGTAGGAAATACGGTATATCCTTAAACCCTAATAAAAATATATTTGGTGTTGAGGAAGGGAAACTACTAGGTCATATTATATCTCAAGTAGGAATTCGCATAGACCTATAACTAATTAGGACTATAGCTTAGCTTCCATTACCCCACAACAAAAAGGATATGCAATCCTTCTTTGGGAAATTCAATTTTGTGAGAAAGTTCACCCCCAATTTTGATGAAAATATCAAACCCTTAAAAAACAGGATCCACAAAGATGTTGAATTTAAGTGGGATGATGAAAAAAACAGTGCTTTCAGCAATACTAAAACTACAATATCTCAATCTCCAGTGTTGCAAAGTCCTGACTTTAGCAAAGATTTTTTCCTCTACACTTTTGCCTCTGACCAATCGTTAGCTACAGTATTGACTCAGAAGGGTGATGAAAAAAATGAGGCCTCGATCTCCTTTATGAGCACTAATATCCAAGGGGCTGAACTAAATTACCCTACTATAGACAAGCAAGCTTATGCGGTGTACAAGGCAATGAAACACTTCAAATATTACATCCTAAAGAACGACACCAAAGTCATCGTGCCTCATCCCGCAGTCTAATCCTTATTCACTCAACAGGAGATGGGGGGAAGAAGAGAGAACTGTATGGAAGAGGTCAAAGAATTTATCTCAATATAAAACCTGCCAAACTGGTTAAGGGACAAGGATTATGTAAATTGGCAGTTGAAGCCGAGGACTGAGTAAATGAAGACCCCGGGTGGGAGAATGAATTGGCATTATGGTATAGTGAAGATTCATGTGTATCCCCAGGGAAAGAGTCTTGGTATGGGAAGTTATATTATCTCCTACACCATGGGACTTGCCCAAAAATCCTAAACCCTGAGAAAGGAGAGCTCTCAGACAAAAATCGACACAATATCATCTCATAAATTCGGTGCTCTTCTGTGTTAATTATGATGGGGTACTTTTAAGATGTCTCAAATGAGAAGATGCAAACAAGGTTATGAAGGATATCTATGATGTTCCTACAGGTGGAAACTTCGTAGGGAATACTATCGCTCATAAAATACTGAGAGTCAATTATTATTGGCCTAATCTATTAAGAGATGCTCACACATATGCTAGGAACTATAAAAATTGTCATATAAGTGCAGGGAAGGAAAAGAGAGTGGTTGTCCCACTTCAACCTATGGCCATATCCATGCCATTCGAGCAATGGGGGTTAGATATAATAGGATAAATTACACCAAGTTCTTGAAAACAACATAGATACATACTGACTGTCACAAACTATTTCACGAAATAGGCATAGGTCTTCCCTCTGACTCTTGCAAACGAAAAGGTGGTGATCCAATTCATAGAACAACAACTGATCACAAGATTCAGTATGCCTTTCATCCTTATTTTCAATAAATTTTCTTACTTTTATTCCACCCTATTAACATATGTTTCTCTAGACAAAGGAATCATAATCAGATACTCTGCAAACTACTATCCATAGGGGAACGAAGTGGAAGAATCAACCAATAAAAACCTAGTGAGGATATTAAAGAAAACAGTTGTAGAAAACCAGAGGAATTGGCACATTTCACTTCATAATGCCTTATGGGATGATAAAGTAACACCCAAAAAAGATATAGGGAATTCCCCGAAGCCATTCTCCCGAATGGACTATATCTTCCATCTCTTCATCTTGCTCAAGACTCTAGAGGAAAACCGTCATCGATTATTCAACAAAGAATTAATACCCTCCTCATGCTAGAAGAAGAAATGGAGAAAGAAAAATCAAAGTTCATTTCTCATCAACAGATAGTTAAAATGTGGTTTAACAAGCATAAGGCCAAACAAAATAATTTTGAAGTAGGAGACTTAGTCCTGAAATGGGAAGAGCGAATGAGCCAAAGAGAAAAAATTCAAAGTTTTAGAATCTATGGCTCATACATTTTTAGGTAGCCGATAAATTAGGGGTAGGAACACATCAATTCAAAAATATGAGGGAGGAACCTTATGCCCTCCCGGTGAATGGCCAAGCCCTAAAACAATATTTCTGTTAAAAAACAAAATGTGTGTGTTTTCATGATATTTTGTTTTCAGGTAGGTTGATTGCAAAGTCCTTCATTGTTGTTTACTTGTTATAGTATTTTTTGCGCTTTGAATTTTGTGTTCTGAAAGGCATTGGTTGACCTTAGTTCATGTGGTATAATGAATTTTGTTCTTGACTCATGCTTACATACAACACAAAAATAACTCGAAGAATTACGGATTTTTTGGAGTTATGTATCTAACTTGTGCAAATAAACAACCTTGGTAAAGTGATGAAGTGGTTTCCTGGTGGTCTAATAAAACCTAAAGGGAAATATGGTAAGTGATTCAGGAGCATCGCTCCACCTCAGCAAATGCTTCAGCACACCAACACGAATATGTGCAATGGAGAAAGGGAGAGGCATCGACCCTCCCATTTTTAAATTTGAAATCTGATCCAATACAGATTTTGTGTTGTAAGGTTGTAAGGACCGAGCCATACGTTTGTACAGGTAGTGGATGGGGTTGCCTGTAGTAGGTCCAGATCATAGTCAGGTCTGGATCAACATTTATGTAATGAGTCGTAGGGATTATGGTGTCGTAACTGAGACAGTGATAGCACTAAAGAGGTGGAGAGGATAATCTCGTAGAGCCCTCTTTTGTAAATGATAATAGAGAGAGATATCTTTTGGCGTGGAGAAAAAACTAGAGGTCTTAGAAGAAGCAGAACTCAGAGTAGAGTTAGATTAGGAGAAATTGAGAGAACTAGGACTCTGTTGCAATCTGGTTTTCATAAACATCTGTATAGACACACATAGATAATATAAAATTCGTTTTTTCTGCACATGGTGTGTTTGTATGTTTGTGTTTATTGTTAAGATTTTATATGTCATTCACGTTTTGAATGTATAAACTAGTGAAGTAGTGAATGAGTTTCGATTGTTTCTCTTTGTTGAGTTTCAAGTGAGAGGAGTTCACATTGTCCACAAGGAGTGCGTTGACAGAGGTGATTTAACCTTCGGAAATCTCAAGAGAGATAGTGTTGAACTTTCATCAGCAGAAGTGCAAGGAGTGCACAGGAAGAATTCTTTCTTGAGTTCAGAGAGAAAGAGAGTTAGTGAGAACTCTGTAGATATCTTCCAAGTGGGAATCGAGTGGGTGAAAGTGTTCACAGAGAGAACTCTTTGGCAATTTCAGGGAGAGGAGTATCAGAGGAAGATACTCACAGAGCTGTTGAACACTCTATAGAGCTATGCAAGGTGTGCATTGAGCAGGAGGAATTCCATGAGAGTGAGAAGATTTTTTTTTCAAGAAATCCTTCATATTTGAGTTTGAAAAAATCCCAGAAATGCAAGGAGTGCATGGCAGATCGAAATCTTTGAGGAGATCAAGCTCAAAAGGGATAATGCAAGGAGTGCATAGGAGATAGCCTTATTCTAAGTCCTAAATTGCAGGAGAGATAGTCTTACGAGATCACAAGAGAGACCGAAATAGTCAGGTTCATAGGAGAAAGATCAAAGGACAAAACCTTTGAATGTTCAAAAAATCTTCCAAGTCGGAAGAAGGTGAATGCTCAGGAGGAGGAGCGACAGAAACTGTTTGATCAGTTATGGGGAAGAATCTGAACTGTTAGATCTACGTCCAGTGAATGAAGGAAGCGTAGAGGAGAAGAACATACCCAATCCATTGGATCTGAGAATAAAGGACCAAAAACCATTGGATATGGAGGTAAGTGCAGAAGACTTAACCCTTGTGTGCACAGGAGAGTGGACTCGTCAAAGTCCTGAAGTCCTAAAGTGAATAGGGACCTCCCATCATCCAAGGCGACAGGTGGTGAAAGATCTAATTTTTTGGGTGAAATCCCTCTGGGAGGAACGAGTGCATAGGAATTGAAAATCCCTAAACCCAAAAACCGAAGAGGATAGAGGCTGTTAGATCAAGGGGGAGACACACATCAAGAGATTATGTGTTTCGGGTGAAATCACTCAAGGAGAAATGAGTACATAGGATTTTAAGACTCTCGAAGCCCGAATAGCCGAAGCACCAAAGAACTGAAGGGACGAAGAGAATATGGACCGTCATATCTAGAAGGGCATGTGGAAAAAGATCATGAACTCCGGGTGAAAACACTATGGAGGAGCGCGAGGGACTTAATTTTGAGATCAATGAAGCTTGAACAGTCGAAGTAGATGGGAGCCATTGATCTAGGTTGGATAGGTGTCACTATATCGTGAACTTCGGAGGATAATACTCCGGGGATTTTTTGAGAAGTTGAGTTTCAAAAAGTTTTTGAAGCACTGAAGTTGAAGAATTCAGGGTCATTGGTCCCAAAGGGAGCATGTGGATCATTGATTTGTGAAGGGACGCGTGGAGGGCAGAGACTCACTCTGTTGGATCAAGGAGGAAAGGTGTTAGAGGATCCGACACTTCAGAAATATTATTTCCAGATATTTGTGGTTGTTAAGATTTGAAATCGTTGAAGCCGAAGTCCCGAATGGATGACAACCATTGATTTGAAAGTGGATGTGTGGCGCCAGATCTAGAATTTAGGCTACGAAACACTCCAGAGGATAGAAGAGGGTTAAAGTGTTGAAGTCCTGAAGGATATCTTGATCATTGGTCAAGGAAGAGGTCGAAGGACCATCGATTTGGTTGAGGAAGCCAAAGTCCCGAAGAGGGAGCATAGTTGTCGATTGAGGAGGATGCGTGGAAGACAATATTCCATTTTAGAGAAATCTCTCCAAAAGAAATAAGAGTTTGATATTTTAGTTTCTCAAAGGTCGTATTCATGGAGAGGATCATGGCCATAGATTTAAGGAGATATATGGCAGGAGATATTCTACTCTGGAAGATTTCCATACAAAAGAAGTGAAAGTTGAGAGTCAAAATTCCTGAAGGATGGAAATTTGGAATCAACCATAGTCGTTTATTTTGAAGGGATCTATGTGTTGACATATCATGGATATCTGGGATCATGTGTGGAAGGAGGAAAGGAAGGTAAATAACAGTCATTGATCATGGATCATCGTCAAAAGAGAGATATCGACGGACAAGAAGGATTGTGGGGCCATGACATGCTCAGACATTAATGTTCCTTGAGCAGGCCGCAATTTCAACCATGGTTTCAATAAAGGGATACATGGTAGCTGGAGGTGAATTACGAGGAGAAAAGTAGGTTGCTATAAAACCACTCTTTTCCACACCCGCAATCATGTGTTTGTGCAAGGTCATAGCCGAGGCTAGTGAAAAGGAGCTAGCGCCCGCAATTTGAAGGGCACCCAAAGCGCGTAGACAAAGGTTGTGGGTATCATAGGACCTGTGCCTTAGGAGGAAAAGGGGCCTATGCATAATTGATTTGGGTTAAATCAGGAGCCTGAAGAGTCAATTTGACTCAAATTGAAGAAATATCCTAGACCAGGAGGTTGCAGAACCCCAGGAGAATAGGGGACCTGCATCAGGTGGTATCAGAGCTAATTTTCATCTATAGATTTCAGGCGAAAGAGAAAGAGGAGGAGGTTGTTATTTTGTTTGCATACAACATATAAGAGAGAGACAGTGAAAGGTATGATATGGTAACATTAGATGATGTCATAGGTTCAAATTTTCCTATAGACAACAAGAGAAAGGAAATCAGAGTACTGATGCTCTGTGAGAAATTTTTTGCACGCATACAATAGCAACAAAAATTTAAACAACCATGTGAGCTATGAGAGAAGATGGAGATGATATTAGATGTAGAGTGATCCATAGGCTTGGAAGGAGGGCAGGTAGAAGGTGGAAATGTATACTAAAGGCCATGAATGTGGTCGAAGAGAAGGTCACAAGAATAAATGCAATCTAGAGATGGATCTAGATCTCAATGAGATCAGAGAAAGGATGGAATAGTTAGCATTGAAGATGCATCAAGAGGGAAAGGTACACTTGAGGTGTGAATGTCCCTTGAACAAGAAGGTAAAATTTCTTGTTCAAAATTTGTTGGCCAGAAAGCAACAACAAGAGTCGAGAAGGTGGCTGAGGGAATTAGAAAACCTTAGTGACATAG
This sequence comes from Picea sitchensis, assembly GCA_010110895.2. Taxonomy (NCBI): domain Eukaryota; kingdom Viridiplantae; phylum Streptophyta; class Pinopsida; order Pinales; family Pinaceae; genus Picea; species Picea sitchensis. The sequence goes on along the minus strand of SNQJ01S0020348.1, from coordinate 112,065 downwards.
AAGAAGAAGTGGTTTACGTCTATGAACCAAAAATTGGGAGGTACCTCAGTGATGAGGAGGAGGTGAGATTAGATGGAGATCTCATAAACCGTCAAGTGGGAAGAAATGGAATTTCAAGTTTCTAGGTGGGCAATAGAAAGAGATCAGTGGAAGGTCACATATACTTCTAGGGTAGAAGTGTTGAAAGTTCATATTTCCAGGTGGGAAATGAGATGGGATCAGTTGATCTCACATAATTCCAAGTGGGCAGAAGAGAAGTCCCAAATTGCCAAGTGGGCAGGGGGAAAGAAACTCGACTGTCTGAAAGTATTAGGAGCTTAGAGGTGATTTCATGTTAGCAAGGAGTGCTGGTATGTGAATATTCATGTGGATTTGCATACCATGTGAATGAATATGATGAGAAGTTAAATATTGTCACCATCAAAGAGGAAGATCATAAGAGTATTTTGATCATTGGAGGGATCAAAGAATTCCTACCAAACAACCAAGTAGAGGCTAGTGCACATGATGAAAGTGTAACAATAGAAGGATAACCAGTAGAAAATTTCAAACAGGAAGAGATGGATCAGACACTAACGTCTACCCCAAGAAAAGGGGAAGAGAATTTATCCAAATTGCTCAAAAATTTTAGCCAGGAAGTTGAATAGGAGATTACTGCTGCACTGGAGCCTGTAGCAGAAGAGGACACATACAAAATGGATTTTTCTAATCTGTATGATGAATTGGAATCCCTAGAGAGAAGGGTAATGGTGTAAATCTTGCACATCCAATAGGCTAGGTTGGAAACAGATTGAGGAGCATACCAGCTCGAGGAACAACTAGAAGGAGTTGGAGATGTACCAACAGAGGAGTTGACAGAAGAAACCAATATCTTAGAGGAGGGATTTGAGCAACAACTCGGTGATGAGACTGCAAAACTGGAGTCTGCATTAGGATGGAAAGATAATGCGACAAAAGAAAAAAAAATGGCATGGGGGATCAATATGATCTACCCACTAATAATAAAGTGTAGCAGAGAAGATGGTATAAGAAGAGCCAGCCACTGGAGCAGTTGGACAAGGTGATAGAGGAGATAAGGAAGTTGATGTTGAGGTCATTGCAAGAAGCAGTTAGCAAAGAGAAGCTGAAGAGAGGAGAACCTGCAACAATAATAGAGAAGGAGAATAAGAAGCAACAACAGTAAAAACAACATAGCTGGAGAGGAGAAAGAGGACAACTCCAAAAGAGAGTTTGGGGCCTAGGTGGATTTCAACACTGGAGAAGAGGAGCTCATGAGCAAGATCTCATGAAATTTTCACAGCAGTGGACTATGATGCAGGAGCATCACTTCACCTTAGCAAATGAGCCAGCATGCCAACACGTAAACACTCAATGGAGAAAGGGAGAGGCACTAACCCTCCTATTTTTAAATTCGAAATCTGATCCAATACGGATTTTGTGTTGTAAGGTTGTAAGGACCTAGCCATACCTTTGTACAGGTAGTGGAAGGGGTTGCCTTAAATGGTTGTTTGTAGCAGGTCCAAATCATAGTCAGGTCTGGATCAACATTTAAGTAATGAGTCGTAGGGAGTATGGTGCAATAACTGAGACAATGATAACACTAAGGCAGTGGAGAGGATAAGCTCGTATAGATCTCTTTTGTAAATGATAATAGAGAGAGAGATATTTTGGCGTAGACAAAAAAATAGAGGTCTTAGAAGAAGCATAGCTCATAGTTGAGTTAGATTAGGAGAACGTGAGAGAACTGGGACTCTGTTGCAGTCTAGTTTTTGTAATCATCTGTATAGATACACAAAGATAATAGAAAATCATTTTTTCCTGCACATGGTGTGTTTGTATGTTTGTGTTTATTGTTAAGATTTTATATGTCATTCACATTTTGAATGTATGAACTGGTGAAGTAGTGAATGAGTTTCAATTGTTTCTCTTTGTTTATTTTTGAGTACAAGGAGTGCATATTGTTCGCAAGGAGTGCATTGACAGAGGTGATTTAACCTCTGGAAAGCTCAAGAGAGATAGTGTTGAAATTTCATCAACAGAAGTGCAAGGAGTGCATAGGAATAACTCTTTGTTGAGTTTAGAGAGAAACAGAGTTAGTGAGAACTTTGTAGAGCTCTGCCAGGTGGGTATAGAGTGGGTGCAAGTGTGCACAGAGAGAAATCTTTGTCAAGTTTAGGGAGAAGAGTATCGAAGGAAGATACTGACAGAGCTTCTCAAAACTCTGTAGATCTCTGCAAGGTCTTCATTGAGCAGGAGGAATGCTAGGAGGGTCAGAAGAATTTCTTTTCAAGAAATACTTCATATCTGAGTTTGACGAAATCCCAGAAATGCAAGGAGTGTGTGGGAGATAGAAATATTCAAGGAGATAAAGATTAGAAGGGATAACACAAGGAGAGCGTAGGAGACTGACTTATTCTAAGTCCTAAAGATCAGGAGAGATAGCGTTAGCAGAGCGTAAGCGAGACCAAGATAGTCAGGTTAGTAGGAGAAAGATCAAAGGCCAAAACCTTTGAACGCTCACAAAATATTCCAAGTCAGAAGAAGGAGAAAGCTTAGGAGGAGGAGCGACATCAACCATATGATCGGTTGTGGGGAAGAATCTAAACCTTTAGATCTACATCTAGATAATGAAGGAAGCACAGAGGAGAAGAATAGACCCAATCTGTTGGATCTGAGCATAGAGGACCAACAACCATTGGATCCAGAGGTAAGTGAACAAGACTTAACCCTTATGTGTGCAGGAGAGTGGATTCGTCAAAGTCCCAAATTCCTAAAGTGAATAGGAACCATCCATTGTCCAGGGCAATAGGCGGCGAAAGATATGAGTTTTCAGGTGAAAGGACTCTAGGAGGAACGAGTGCATAGGAGTTGAAACTCTCAAAACCTGAAGACCTAAAGAGGATAGAAGCCGTGAGATCAAGGGGGAGACACTTGTCAAGAGATCATGTGTTTCGGGTGAAATAACTCTAGGAGAAATGAGTGCATAGGAGTTTTAAACTCCCAAATCCTGAATAGTCGAAGTGTCGAAGAACTGAAGGGTTGAAGAGAATTTGAACCGTCGGATCCAGAAGAGCACATGGCAAAAGATCATGAATGCCAGGTGAAAACACTCTGGGGAAGCACGAGGGATAGAATTTTGAGATCGTCGAAGCTCGAATAGCCAAAGTAGTTGGGAGCCATTGATCTGGGTTGGATAGGTGTCACTAGATTGTGAACTTCGAAGGATCATACTACGGGGTTTTTTTGATAAGTTGAGTTTCATAAAGTTTTCAAAGTGCTGAAGTCGAAGCATTCAGGGGCGTTGATTCCAAAGGGAGCACGTGGATCATTGATTTGTGAAGGGACGTGTGGAGGGTGGAGAATCACTCCATTGGATAACCGTTAGATCAAGGAGGACATGATTTAGAGGATCTGACACTCTGAAAAGACTCACTCTAGAGATTTGTGGTTGTTGATATTTGAAATCGCCGAAGTCCAAAGTTCCGAATGGACGAAAACCATTGATTTGAAAGTGGACGCATGGTGCCAGATATGGTATTCCGAATATGGAACACTCTAGAGGATAGCAGAGGGTGAAAGCATCGAAGTCCCGAAGGATATCTCGATCATTGGTCGAGGACGAGGTCGAAGTACCCTCTATTTGGTTGAGGAGGCCAAAATATCGAAGCGTGAGTAGAGCCGTCGAATGAGGAGAACACATGGCAGATGATCTTCCATTTTGGAGAAATCTCTCTGAAAGAAATGAGAGTTTGAGATTTTATATTCCCAAAGGTCAGATTCGTGGAGGGGATCCTGGCTGTAGATTCAAGGAGACAGGTGGAAGCAGATCTTCTACTTCATAATATTTCCATATAGAGGAAGTGAAAGTTGAGATTCAAAACTCTCGAAGGCCAAAAAGTTGAAATCATCCATAGCTGTTGATTTGGAAGGAAGCTATGTGTCAATAGATCATGGAGATCTAGGATCATGCGTGGAAGGAGGAAACAAAGGTAAATAAAAACCGTTGATCATGGATCATCGTCGAAAGTGAGAGATTGATGAACGAGAAGGATTGTGGGGCCAAGACATGCTCGGACACTAATTGTCCTTGAGCAGGCTGCAATTTCAACCATGATTTTAACAAAGGGATACGTGGCAGATGGAGGTGAATTGTGGGGTGAAAAGTGGGCTGCTCTAAAAGAACTCTTTCTCGTGTCCGCAATCACACATTTGTGCAAGGTCATAGCCCAGGGGTGTATGTAGGAAGGGTCTAGTGAAAAGGAGCTAGTGCATGCAATTTGAAGAGTGCCCAGAGTGCACAGACAAAGGTCACGGGTATCACAGGACCTATGCCTTAGGAAGAAAAGGGACCAATGCATAATTGATTTGGGTTCAATCAAGAGCCTACAGAGTCAATTCAACTCATATTGAAGAAATATCCTAGACCGAGAGGTCGCAGAACCCTAGGAGAGTAGGGGGCTACATAAGTAAGATGCAAAACACCACATGTATCTCAAGACAGAGCTAGCAAAAATTAACCATAACCATCTCATTTTGTAAATAACAGACATCCTCCTTTCCCACTCATTAAGGGAATTCTACCAAAATAAAATCAATTATATCAAATGAGTGCAAATTAGGAGAGGGTGTGCAGATAACTCCTTCAGGGATATGGACACTCGCTAGAAGTGGAGAAAGGTCTATGACATCGGGGTGACTCCGTCGGGACTATGGACACTCGCTAGAAGTAGAGAAACAACGTAGCAAATGAATGATGATAACTAAAAGGCCTACTGCCAATGAATTATTTACTCGACTCTTGTCAAAATAGGGCATGGGTCATGGTTATAAGAAATGAAGGAGGAATAAAGGTTGAAACCCCACAGATAGGCCCGGATTCACCAATCAAGGAATTTCAAATGCAAGGGTAGAAGAGGCTATGATAAAAAACTAGTTAAGTTCTTAACCAACTTCTGCATTAGTTGAGCCTGGGGAAGGAAAAAAGATTTTTCTTTCGTCCACTAAGTTACTATTTGTCGAGCACTCAACACACCCTAAAAGCCTTATCAAAGTTTGTCACTTTTTGGGTACCACTTGTTTTCTTCACTATCTGACTTGATTTCATTTTGGGAAATGGTTTATCATTTTTTTTTCATGTCTCTTATCACTTGGTCAGTTTTGTTTGAACTTATGAAACCTCGTGTCGAAAGGACCTTTACACCCAAATTAAGAATCGAATCTTGGTTGAATGGCCAAGGGAAAGGGGGTATCATCATGAGCCAAACTTCTCATCTCTTTGAAAGTACTTGTGGGTAACACTGTCATCTCTGGTCACCATGCCAAGGCAGTGTCCCCTGATTAGATTTTGAACAAAAAAATTAAATAAAAGAATAAAAAGAATAAAGGAAAGAATGGGCTTGGAAAAAATGCATCCATGACAGGGATAGCTCACCTTCTAGGCACCCATAGGTAACATGTTTCATCCTTATCCCTTACTGCACCCACATGCTTGGACATCCCCTGACCACGTCATCCACTTACATGGCTTGGATGAGGTATCTCTAGGAACTTTCCTTTTTATGTGGACACTAGCCCAATAGGAAGCCTTGTCCTTTTCCCCAGACTTGTATTGTAGGCTTGTGTAACGTCTTTGAGCTATTTATTGATGTATTAGGTATTTTATGCATGTGTTTAATAATATTAATGATGAAATGTGATTAACATTGCTATGATCCCTATGACTGATGAGCCCATGGAGGGCGTAGCCTTTGATGTGCAGGACCATACCCGACGGATAGGTACCATTTGGACCGGTACACATGGGGAGATGATCAGTTCAGACCTCCACGGGACTGGAGAGCCCATCATATGGATGTTGAGACCTCACCATGGGGAAAATATGAGACAAATATGGATCGGTGTCTTGCACCAGAGAAGAAGACGACGTTCCACTAGAGCCACCCCCACAGAGCTTGACCTAGGGGGATTTTCCCTTTTTTTAATGGAATGTTGGCCTTGGAAGGCCTAGGATGTCACCCATCATAGCCATGATGTCATCCAAGAGTATGGAAGTTTTGGGAGGCATACTAGGTAGTATTGACATGTGTGGCAGGTTGGAGAAGCCCAATGAGGGCTAACGTTTTTCTCCAGGATGCCCCATTTGACCTAGAAGGGGCTAACACCTCCATTAGAGGGGCTTCTTATCTCTTTATAGCTCAATTAGGGTTTTAATTTGACAATTTAATGTAAAACAATATTATTTTGATAATTTGGCCTTGTTGGCCTTTTACCTAACCTAAAATGTAAAATTAGGTCAAGGTTTTGTATAAATGAGAGATTTTCACTCTCATCTTATCATCACAACTCACTCACTCATTAGTGAGGTCTGAAATTGGTTCCCTATCTTGGGTATTTGGATTATTTAAGGAAGGTGCACTTATTGAAGGAAGACTTTTTTTGCATATTTTGGCAATTCTCTTGAAGGAAGGTGTTACAACTAGGGTTTGCATACTATTTCATGGTGATATGTAGGTGTTTTTTATGAAAAAATTATTTAATGAATGGTTGTAGTCTTATATTCTTGCATATTTTTATAATTTGCTGATAAAAAACCCTAGTGTTGTGGGTGGGAAATCCCTCCTATGGACTAGCACTAAGGGTTTTATCATGCATGCAAAAATGACCTAAAGATTCTTTCTTTTAACCATCATCCCATGCCTAGACCCCCATTACTCATATGTAAATACAAGGCTCAAGAGATCAAGTTGACGTACCTTATTTTTTGTGTTTGATGTCGATCTCTTTTCGTACTTGGTCATTCTTTGATTGCAACTCTCCTCCCAATGATGACCTACATTCACTAAAGACAAATAAAGAACTCTACATGCATTTGATCTATGAACTAATGGGTTAGATATTTAATCAATCATACAATCAATATTCCAATAATGACAATCTCATATGGTGGGATGGGAAAACCAATTCTTTTATTAACTTCATAATGATACCTTACAATGATAAAGTCATCTACTGCTCCTCGATCCTGGTCCTGGGCTCTTCTTCCACCGTCTTCCAACTGCTTTTCTCTATACTTCTCTTTTCACAAGGATGGATAAAGGTTGGGACAAAGGGAATTCTCAATCGGGTATAGTTTATTTACTATGATTCTCCTCCTTTCAAATGGGACCCCTAACCCTTCTTTTATAGGCCAGAAGAAGCTAGGTATTTGGTCGAGTGATTGGCCATGCATGGCCAAAAGGTTTAGTTAACTTAACCGAAGCTGTGTGTTTCACCAGGAACTTTCCTTTTTCCATGCTTTTATAGGTACACGTGGGTTGTCTTGGGTCAGCTAGCATGTACATGCATATAGTAATGGAGTAGGGCATGTGGGACTTTATAAAAGGGGATTTTAAGAAGAGTTATTCAGCAGTGTTTTGGCAAAGAAGGAATCTGAGATGGCCTGATGCCAGGTAAGCATGTCTGGTGAAATTAGGGTTATAACAAATGCTCCCTAATGTGTGAGGTCAAAAGAGCATCTTATGGCCAAAATACATTAACAATCTCCACCGAAGTTCCGAACAAGTGAGCCCAGGGACCAGAAATCGGGAGGTGTCATCTGCAAAATAACAATTGTCTCACTGAGGCGGGCATACTCATGCTCGGGATGAAATAAAATCATGGATACCAATCAAATACATTGTAGATCCATGTCATATAACTATATAAAGTGTAGCTGTGAGAAATACACAATGGATCTACATCTCAAAATAAAAAAGATATACATGTATAGTATCCATCTTCTAGAATATGATAAGTCCTGATGGCCAGAGATGACGTCTTCATAGCTCGAGCAACAACTTAAAAATCTTCAAAAATTGGGTAGGAAGTGTAATATGAGTGTACGACTTCACTATCCAAAGGTCTTCAATGGCTCGTCAGTCATGGACTAGAGAATCTTGATGATCAGGCTGAAGGCTTCATTGATTTCGAACAAAGACTTGATTGGACTTTGAGGATGATCGGGCATGAGGGCAAGAGACAAAATACAGAGGGGCCAACTCAGGCTTGGTAAAAACTTCCCTTGGACAATAGCACAACAAATGATGAGACTCAGGCAGCATGGAATTGACATAAGTTCATGAGGCAGGAGGCGACGCAAACTCTCCATATGTTTGGAAGAATAACCAAATGGAGGAGGACACAAATCTATGTAGCGAGAACAACTTCCTAAGGTCATATTAAATCCCAGAGCTTGAAGAAAAAATGGAAGGATGTACTTTGTCCAAGGGAGACTCATTGTGCTTCCAATAAAAAGAAAATACTTTTCCCTTCCTCTTTTTGGGGTATATTTGATTTTTTTGTCTTTTTCAATAATTTTGGAAAAAGCGTAAAAGAATGCTACATTACAAAGGAGGAATTGAGTGTCACAAACGTACTAGTTCCAAGCGCACAGAACACGGTGATGCTCAGGGAAAAGGGACATATGCAAGAAAAGGACACTCGGGAAAAATCCTCTAGGGGCCAAAGGTGTCAAGACGTAGAGGCAAAGTGCTACAGGGCATGCGTATAAGGCATGCTTCATATGGTTCAGTTGAGAGCAACATGGAGCCGAAATTAGGCCAAAGATGTGGGAATGAAAATGCGATTAATAAGGCACACAATGGTAACATCCTTCGATGCAATTTTAACGAGCCTAAAGAAGGTAATCTCGGTGGTTTTTCATATCTAGAGAGTCTGAAAAACGTAAAAGGAGACTCCAATGGGGTGCCTTTTTCGAAGGTAGTCTAGTCGGCTAGAAAAAGGGGTAAACTAGCACTGACAAGACATCTATTCAAAACCATTTTAACGAGTGTGATAAAGACAATATCACTCAGCCATTTTTTCATTTTTAAGGAGTCTGAAAGAAGATTAACTATGGACTTCGTTAGGAATGTTCTTCTGGACCATTTTAACAAGTGTGAAAGAATAAGGTCACTCGACGATCTTTTCAATTTTAGAGAGTCTAAAAAGAGCTTAACTATGAACATTGTGGGGGTTCCTTTTTCATAAATTTAGTCCCTCAGGCCCGAAAAAGGGGTAAAATTATACCTGAGGGTACTCTTCTAGAGAACTGAAGTTCTTTAGAGTATACCTTTGTTTGTACAGTTGACCGTCTGGACCGAAAAAGGGGTAAACTATCGCTGGATAGACATGACTTCAAATTTCAGTTTAATGAGCGTGAAAGGCCACAAGATCGTTCAACAATATTTTCATGTTTAGAGGGTCTAAAAAGGGCTTAAAAGAAGACCCGTGGGGGCTACGACTCATGTATGAAACTAGTTCAGGTAGAGCCCACTACTAGGCTCAGACCAAGAGTCTCTTCGATAGTCAACTTGGGAAGTCTCCTAAAAGGGAAGAAAACACAAACCACAATGTAAGTCCTCCCTCGGTATAGAAACTATAGTCATGGCTTCAAGGATAGCTTCATCTGAAGGCAATTCAAAATCTGAGAAATCATGCAAACTAGGGTCGACAGTCCCAAAGGGTGAAGTAAACTGACCATACTCCATATGACGATGGAGGTTCTAGCCAGGACTGGTAGAGTTTATCAGTGAATAACCACAAGCACGAGGGCTTGAGGATATACAAACAATGATATTGAACTTAGAAGGATACTCAAGCCGACTTGGAACAAGAGAGGGAAGCAAGGCCTCCCATGCCCCCATTGGATAAACCAATGGATCAATTGTTGAGACTAAGTATCGAGAGGGAACACATGATTTCACTAGTTCCTACTCATAAGCAATTGAACACTGAGGATAAGATGCCACATAATTAACCCGTGGTGGGGTAGAGTCTACACGAACGCTAGGAACATATAAATGGGTAGTCTGAAATAATGTTGAATTAGGATGGTGATTATTAGATGCCAGCTGGTCAATAGTAACAATGCTTCCATTGTGAGGGAAATGCATCACCTGGAAGAGCATAGACACTACAACATTCATAGCATATACATAATCACGCCCGAGAAGCATATTGAAATATAACAGGTCTTGCAACACTATAACATCAACCAGGACAGTCTTCCCACCTAATGAGATAGAAAACTGAGGAAGAATCCCCAAATATTCACTAGGATGTCTGTCAAAATCCAACAACTCATGCGTAGTAGACACAAGCTTGGGAGATCCCAAGACTTTCCAAATCGAGGAGGATAAAATACTTGCAAAGGCTCCCTCATCCACAATACATCGATAAATGTTTGTTGAATTAACTTCAACCCTTATTTGAAAAGGTGCGGCAGAAGGAAGACGAGGCTCAACAAGGTCATTCCAATCAAAGGAAACCATCCTAGGGCTTGGAGGGGGTGTTCTCGAAATGAGAGGAATGCCCCCTTGCTCTAAAAGTATTGAACCATAAATGCTAAAAACATAGTTGGTAGACACGTCACTCCCTAAAAGAAGAGTGGGATCATATGATGACTACATTGGCATGACCACTTTCGCAACCAATGGCTGAATAAGCTGCAGGACTACATGGTATAAAGACACCTCACCCTTCATAAGAGGAGTGGGATCAACCAATGATTGCACCAACATGACCACTTTCGCAACCAATGGATGAATAGGTTGTGAGACTACATGGTCTAAAGGCACCTCAACCCCTAAAAGAGGAGTGGGATCAGCCGATGACTGCATCGGCATGACCACTTTCTCAGCCAATGGATGAATAGGCTGAGAGGAAACCTCAAAAGACTCAGAATCAGAAGAGCTTTCCGACAAGGACCACAATCTTTGTACCTCTGGAATGCCAGGGCACAAATGAGTAAGGTGATCTCCCTTGCAAAGCTTACAAGGGAACTTAGGCTTATGTCCTATCTGTCTAG
>SNQJ01S0020348.1:67555-100656 GCA_010110895.2 Picea sitchensis | reverse complement strand
AGACCTATTACCAGTATGACTAGTAGTGACTGAACTCTTTCCCCTAGTATGACTTGTAGAGGGTGGTTTGACCTATCTCCAACATGACTCATAGAGGTTGGTGATTTCTTCTTCCTATTCTTCCTCTTTCTATTTCGTTTAGACTTTCGGTTACTAGTAACTGTACTTTCACAAGAGGCGAGAGAAGGAGGAGGAGAAGACTTTGTTGACGAAGAAACATCAACAGGGTGCTCATGAATTAAGGTGCTTAACTGAGAAGCATCAAGAGCATTTGGGACATTTGGAATGGTACCCAACCAAACCGGTAATCCCACATTCAACCCAGGAATGTACAAAGTGGCCATCAAAGGGACACCAATGTTTCCGAAGAAAGGAAAAGGAAACGAATCCCCTTGCGAAGGGGTTCCTTGGTTGGTATGGTTGAGAAAATTAGCCATGAATATCCTATGCATAGGTTCTCCCCTTGCGGGATCGTTCATGTTCGTAAAAGTCTCACGCACTGACTCTGGAAAACCAGTGGGATCAAAACAACACCTATAAAGAGGTGGCTCCACGTTTCTAAGCCGAAGACCAAAAAGTCCTTATGACCGATGGAGTGGGTGGTCTACCACCCTAGGTCAAATACCCAAATCCATGACTGACTAACTCAATATGGAAAACTAGGGAGAACAGAGCACACACTAAAAGTTCCTAAAGGCAAATCAAGCAAACGACTAACTAGTTGGAAGAACAATTACAACAACCAACACTAGAGTAACTTACCAGTGCAAGTGGAACTCGAACACGGAAGCACCCTCTGGCTATAATCTACAAATCATGGCTCAATGTCTATCCTAGGTACCATGGTATACCACCGCAGTCAACTATGTATGTCTCTAAAAGAGATAGGAAACTAGGATGCCAGTGCGCGAATAGTCACCAAGTGGGTACATTCGAAAGTCAGGTAGACCACAATGAGCAAGGTATCAATCCTGAAACATGTTAAGGGTATCGAAGGTGAGTGGTCTGGAAGAAAAATGAGTACCTTGAATGGATTCGAGAGCCATGAAGCTCTATAGCAAATGTAATCGACAGAATCCCAAGACAAGCCCTCTATATGTGTTCTCCACTACGATTGGTCTAGCTTTGGAGGGGTTATCTCCACTACCTTTCCTCACGTGACCTCGTGTTTAGCCCCTGTGTTAGAGGGGGGTCCCAGATACTTTCATGATACTAGACTTTGACATTCCCTATCACAGACTCTTATGTATGTTTTGCAGCCTTGAAGAGTTTCCTCTCCAACCTAAATCAAGGCTCTAGCCTAGACTAGTTGATGAACCCTATAAAATATAAAGTCTAGTTGATTTTAATTAGCGTTATTTTTACTGGATTGATTTACTCAAAAGGGTATGGTAGTGCAACTTATGGTGTTAAGACTCTTGTGAAAAAATGATGAAACTTACATGAACACTGGCAAAGAATGATTATATTTGATATTTTGTTTTTTTTTGTTTTTTTTTTTTGAAATGCTTTTAAGATGAGAAGAAAACACAACACTATGCTAATTTATTTTCTTTTTCAAATAACAATGCAAAGAAAATGCTAGGAAAGAAAGAGATCTAACAAACTAATTTTTTTTTATATATTTTCTTCCAATCAAAACAGAAATAATAAAAGATTCTAAAAGAGAAGTATAGAGCAAAGCAACTCATTTTTCTTAAAATTTCAAGCTAAAAATAAGTTTAAAAAGCTAAGAAACAGAAGATATCTTTTAATGAAAAATAAATCTATTACTGTGATCAAACCCAAGTCACTGACCGCTATGAAAGAGACCCAAAAACCTGAGAGTTATAACTCTTGACAAAGGAAAGAATGACTTCCTTACCCTAAACAAAAATTTTCTCTACAGACACGCTATTGACAGTTCAATAGCAAGCGTGTGCACACAAGTTGTGCAAAGTCAGGGCACATGTACATGTGTGTTGGACTTATACAGGTTGCGTGTACCTCTACAACTCTTCAAAAAATGAAACGACAAGCAATCAAGCACTGGAAAAGACTATTGGTATTGAGAACCAGAATCTCTTGAAGACTCAGAAACTTACTTTAACAAAAAAAGAAAACAATTGAAGGAAAATTTCATAAAACAAAACCAATATGAGGTGAAACCTAAGCTACAAAACTGCAAAAAATAGAGACTAGAATGAGTTCCAGCAAACCCCTGAGAAAGATTACTTCTGACAGGGGAGAGGATGATTGCCTCCCTAAAATAAATTTTCTGAAATCATACACATGACTGACACCTCCTCAGCTAGTGTGTACACGCGGGCTGTGTGAGGGTAGGGCGTGGGTACATGCGTGCATACCTTATACACTCTGCGTGTACCTCTGTTGGTCTCAAAAAAAAGATGTAGTCAAGCAAAGAAACAGAGATAACTGGTATGGAAGACCAGAATCTCTGTTACCTCAGACTTTTACAGAAACTTTAAAAACAAGTAATGAAACCATTTTTTAAAAAATACCCAAAAAACAAAATATTCTCAGAAACCCTAGAGATCCCCAGTATGGTCACCAATTCTGTTGTGGGTGGGAAATCCCTCCTATGGACTAACACTAAGGGTTTTATCATGCATGCAGAAATGACCTAAAGATTCTTTCTTTTTACCATCATCCCATGCCTAGACCCCCATTACTCATATGTAAATACAAGGCTCAAGAGATCAAGTTGACGTACCTTATTTTTCATGTTTGATGTCGATCCATTTTTGCGCTTGGTCGTTATTTGACTACAAATATCCTCCCAATGCTGACCTTCATTCACTAAATATAAACAAAGAACTCCACATGCATTTGATCTATGAACTAACGGGTTAGAGATTTAATCAATCATACAATCAATATTCCAATAATGACAATCTCATATGGCGGGATGGGAAAAGTAATTATTTTATTAACTTCACAATGATATCTTACAATGATAAAGTTGGCTACTGCTCCTCGATCCTAATCCTGGGCTCTTCTTCCATTGTCTTCCAACTGCTTTTCTCTATACTTCTCTTTGCACAAGGATGGCTAAAGGTTGGGACAAAGGGAATGCTCAATCGAGTATAGTTTCTTTACTATGATTCTCCTCCTTTAAAATGGGACCCCTAACCCTTATTTTATAGGCTAGAAGAAGCTAGGTATTTGGTCAAGTGACTGGCCATGCATGGCCAAAAGGTTTAGTTAACTTACCCAAAGTTGTGTGTTCTATTAGCAACTTTCATTTTTCTGTGCTTTTGTAGGTACACACTGGTTGTCTTGGGTCAGCTAGCATGTACACATATGCAGAAATGGAGTAGGGCACGTGGGACTTTATAAAAGGGGTTTTTAAGAAGAGTTGTTCAACAATGTTTTGGCAAAGAAGGAATCTGAGATGGCCTGATGCTAGGTAAGAATGTCTGGTGCAAATTAGGGTTATAACACCTAGGTGACAAGCACACAAGTAGGTCCTTATCTCATGTCCCCTGATAGAGATTTTTTCAGCCATTGAAGAGGAAAAAGAGAGCCTAGCCATAGCTACACTCCTTTCTCCTCTTCTCCCTTTGCTAGCCATACCTATTTGATTTCAAGAAGGAGAAGACGTCCCAGGCCTAGGTTATCTACACTTAGGGCTGTTTGTTTTCTAGGGTTTGATGATAGAGCCTTGTTGTAGCAACACTCTCCCTCATTTGACTCTCTTGTCTTGACTTTATCTTTCATGCTAGCCATTTTTTCCATCTAAGGAAGGAGGAGAGAGCACGAGGCCTTGCCATAGCAACATCAGAGTGAGCCTCTTTCCCCTAGGGTTTTGTCTCTGAGGCCCTACCATAGCAGCACTTCAGAGCTATTCCCTCCAGTACTTAGTTGTCCTCCTTCAACTCTTGCGTCCTCCTTTAATTTGACTCCATTTTACCCTAAAGGGAACTAATCCTAAGACCTCCATCATTGAAGTGAAATTGATCAAAACAACTCTCAAAACCATTTGAAATATTAAACCCTAACTACACTAACCCTAGCTCTAGCTAACCCTACTAACCCTAAATGCTGACATCACTCTTCGCTATTGTATCATTGATGCAACAACATTTTGTCTTTTGAGAAATTGAATGGTGATTTAGGCATAAGTTAATTGAAGTGTTGGTTTATTACATTGAATGCCTCATCATTTTAATAATTATTGATGAAGTGACATGATCTTTATTGTTATTAATAAACATTGACTCTGACAATATTTATATTCAAATTTCTTATATTGAATATAAGATAGTTGTTGATATATATGAAGTACTAACCAAGCCTGCATATATCAATTTATTGTTGCTTTGTTCTCGGGCAGGGATTCTACTTGGTTATTGCTTCCAGTTATCTTTATTGGCTATAAAGCCGGACTATCTGCTTGGTGGTGATCTGTGAAAGGGGGAAAACTTATCTTCATCCTATTAACCTTTTCCCTTTCAAATCCCCAGGTCACTGGGGACGTCTCCACTAGGCCTAACCTCCCTAAAAATAAAGAACCTCCCCATCGCGGTGACATTGGGTGGGATAGGTTCCAATTACGCTAGTTTGGCCTTCAATATTATAGACTTTTTCCCAGCTACAAACTATGTGATAACAGGTCCCGTATGGGTCTGTCAATGTTTGTTTAAGGAGTCCAAAGATAGAAAACTTGAAGGTTTTTCATGTTTATAGAGTCTGGAAAAACAATTAAAAGAGAACTCTCTCAATTCCTTTTTCGTAAAATAGTTCAACAGGACCGAAAAAGTGATAAAATATTGCCCATCAAATGTTTTATTCAAATACTTTTACAATCGTGAACATAACAAGGTCGCTCGACAATCATTTTTCTTTTAAGGAGTGTGAAAAGAGCTTAAAGGTTACTCCATAAGTTTCAGTATTTTCGTGTTACCATGATGAGTACAAAAAAATGACAAAAGTATACTCGGTTACATTCTCATCGATTTTTGAGAACGAGAACAAACAAAGACTAAGCTCGAGGTTTTTCTAAAAAACATTAAAAAGTAATCATACATGCGACGAAAAAGAAAAAAAATCACAAAAATTGTCCATACTTCATTGTTCAGAACCCTAGTCTACCCATCTGTGAGAAACAAATCACTCACAATACCATTAGGTTGGTAGGTTTTTGAGAAAATATATTTAAATGATATAAAATATTTTTAGAAAAAGTAAAAAATGAGATAAATAGGGGTAAGAACTCATTTTCACTATTTCATTTGTATTTGGTCAAAAACTTGTCTAAGAGCCCTTTTTCACCTCATATTTTGGCGGTCGATTATAGGAAGAACATGTGATCATTTAGTGAATGGTTTGCGTGAAAATGGTGAGTACCTCATCTTCTTCATTTTCAATGGTTCAAAATTCATTTTAATTGGTAAAACGATGATTTTTGTGTGAATTTTTGGGCCATAAGCACGAGATGGGGCCGCTGTAGGTGCCCTATATCGGGACCTACAAAAATCAAGGATTTCTGCAGGCACCCAATGGTTCACTTGTGGAAACTCCGCTCTGTAAGTGAAGCCTAGTTGCGGTGGCTGAAAACCCACAAGGAAAAATAATGCATTGGACCAAAATGAATTCCAAAAAATTATGACTAAAGGTGCTAACTTCTTTTGTTCATCTCCATGTAGGTAATTTGATTGCAAAGATGTTGGAGTGGAGAGAAAGAGACCATGAAGACAATGATGCAATGGCTTTGAATGATCTGGGCACCATAAAGTTCTTCAAGATCTAGGGCATGAGAGCCCAACTAAGATTGTTGGAATATTTGGTCCATATGTGGGACGTGGACCAACAAGTATTTCATGTGGGTGTTCATGTGCTTTCCTTGGAAATCGAAGACATTTACTTATTGACAGGGTTATCCCGTTGTGGGGCACAAGTGACCTTAATAGGAGGTTGAGGTGGTGGTTAACTGATGAGTGAATACATCAGACGCTATTGTGCACCTAAGGCTGAGCAGCGCAAGGGTAAAGTGGCTATCAGAGGGGTTTGTGACCTGAATCTCAGAACCATACTTTTCACCATTGCATGGATGGAAGGGAGTGCTTCCCCACACATGTATTTATAGAGATACTTCCAGTATGTCGTGGAATGCACAGAACCTTGTGTGTTCAACTAGTGTGATGGACTCCTCCGCAATATGAAGAGTCAATTGACCAAGAGAAAGAATGGGGAACTAAAGCAATTTGGGTACGGATCCATTTTGGTATCATTCTTCCTAGAGAGAGTCCCTCACCTATGCCTACAGGTAGAGTGGAATATACCAGTGCCGCAAGGTCCACGGATGAAACGGTGGTGTGATCTCATGTCCCGGCATGTAGCGGGGCCCATTATAAAATACAATGATACATTTTTTGATTGGCTAGAGCCCTAGATCTTGATGATTGATGACTATGCATATGTTGGGCTAGATTTTCTCCATGACCCTGACTTGGTGTCACCTGAGGGTTCTTAGTGGGGGGATCTAGGTAAGAAAAACATTTTTCTTCTATGGTGTTTTTGTAAATTTTTCAAAATATTAAACACATTTTTTTCTTTTTATGTTTTCAATACAATGACTAAACAAAATATTTTGACCATGCAGATGTAGGTCCATTCTATCCCCCAGGTACATCCCCTCTCCATAGGTGAGGGGAAGCAGCGGTAGTAGTAGGATGGGATGAAGAAGATTATGAAGCAATCGAGCAGAATCTGGAGGGTTTGACTGCAGGGATCCTAAATATGTCGATCGACCAGGTCCCGAGGCATTTCCAGTGCCATATTGTAGGCGTGGATGGTCCATTGAAATGATTGTTCCATAGGGTAGCATGAGTAGTAGTGTGTTACCAAGAGAATCATCCATGATGCCACTTTGTAGAAGCTATGAGCTTCATATTTTGATATTTTGGTCTTCGGATGGAAAACAATCTTTTTGTAAAAAACTTTTATCGTTATATATATATATATACATGAGGCTTCTACCTGATTATTTTGCTTTGTATAATACATGTGATGTGTGATTGGATTTATAAATGTCTCAGATGTATATCTAACACATAATTAGCTAATGCATCAGTTAATGTATTTAGACATCTAGGAATGTGTTGATACTCGATATAATCAAAATAACGTTCCAAGAGGCGAATTCGTAAATATACCCGTAATAAAGTAGGACTTCGGATAGCATAGACATTACTTAACTATAGAACAACAAGATGTGAATCAAGTCGTATAACCAGGCGATGAATCCTAAGTGAGATGGCATCGGTCAATAATTTGATGACTGCTCTATACTCTGCTATATTATTGGTTGCAGGACTGAGGAAAACACCATGTAGACTGATAAGTTCGTTTGTGGGTGCATAGATTTCCCATGCAACAGAAGCTAGGTTCTAAGTACTACGAATAGCGCCATTGGCAAATATAAAATGGGGTAACGAAGACGCTGACATATGGAAACCAAGCACAACGCAAGGTAAGCATTCGAGAGCAGAAACTAAATAACGAAAAAGCACACAAAAGTAGCACACAACATTATGATACAATAAAATACAAGCACTTATCCAAATATAGTCTAAGCATAGTACTTCTTCAAGTAAAGCCCATTTATGGGTTCACTCAAAGGAGTGCCATCATAATCTACTGACTCATAGGCTCCCTTCTCCAACACTAGTTTGACAATATAAGGGCCTCGCCACATAGCCTCAAATTTTTCAGCTCCTAGGAAATCACGATCTTGTTCATAAAGGAGAACTAGATCACCCTCAAAGAAAACATGTGGCTTGACATGTTTTTCATAGTGGGATTTCATGCGTTTCTTCTGGGCTTCAATAACTAGGGTGGCATCATGACGATTCTTGTATAATTGCATAAGATATAATAGACGTTCTTCTTCGGCAGAGGTGTTAGGAAGGAGTTCGACGGCTAGCTTCAAAGATGAAATTTCACATTCAATGGAGAGAATGAATTTAGTGTCGTAGACTAGTTGAAAGGGGGTAAATCCCATAGTAGACTTCACGGATGTTCGATAGGCCCATAATGTTGAGAACAACATCATGTGCCAAATGGTTTTATGGATTCCTATTATCTGACGAAGGATAGTGATAAGGATTTTATTAATTGCTTCAACTTGGTCGTTGGCCTGTGGATAGTAGGGGGTTGAGTTTTCATGATGAAGACCCAACTTGTTGGTAAGTTCAAACATCATAAAGTTTCGAAAATGGCTACCTTGATCTGTAATGATAGTGTGTTGGATTCCAAATCGAGTAATAATGTGATTGAAAATGAAAAGTACTGCATTTTTTCTAGTATTGTCGAACGTAGGCATCGCCTTGGCCCATTTGGTAAAATAGTCCACGGCTACAATAATGTATCCATGCCCCCGACCGAGTGAAAGTTACAAGTCATCAAATCGATGCCCCATTTCGTGAAAGGTCCAATGGAAACTACAAGGTGTAAGGGAGCAGGATGAGATCTTATCTTATGATTGTATGTTTGGCAAGCATGACATTTTTGGATAGCAGTTATACAATCTTTAAATAAAGAAGGCTAGAAATACCCTGCTCGCAAGATCTTTTTGGAAGTGACATACATGGACATATGACCACCACTTGCTCTAGAGTGCCAGTCATTCAAAACTTTCTCAGCCTCATCAAAGGCGAGACAATGTCGAAATATAGAGTCAACACCACAGTGATAAAGAGTGTCACCGAGAATGATGTATTGACGAGCTTGATAGCAGATGCAATGACTGTTTGTACTAGAGAGGTTTGGCTAGAAAGTTTGAGTTCGGAGATAAATGATACTATCTCCATACCAAGCATCATTAGAATTGATCAGAAAAAGGGATTCATCTGGTAAGGAATCCTCTGCCACTTTTTTTGTCTCAGCAGAGGGAAGGTCACATATTAGTTTGGAAAACACCAAGGATTTCTTGGACTTAGCATGTTCGAATTATAAGTCAAACTCCTGGACAATCACTATCCATTTGGAGTATTTCCCCCCTTTCAATTAACGTGTAAGAATGTGCTACATAGGGTTGCAATTGGAAATTACAATGGTCTTGCGTAATAGAATATAGTGACAGAAACATTGGACAACTTGAATAGCTGCCAAGGCTAGTTTTTCAACATGTAGGTACTTGGCTTCGGTAGTCGTAAGACTTAGACTCAAATAATAAATGGCATGCTCATCGTGTAAATCATATTCTTGGACTAGAACCATGGCAATGGTTGAGTCCGAAGAAGCGAGATAAAGGAAATAATATCGACTATAACCAGGCGGGAAAGGTAGTGGGGTACGGGTTAAAATTAGTTTCAAAGTGTCGAAGGCTTTGTTGGTAGTGGTGTCCCATACAAACTCAGAGCCCTTATTTAATAGTCAAGTAAATCAAGTGTTAACTCAGCATAGTTTGGGATAAAACGACGTAGAAAGTTTTCCTTCCCTTGCAAATGTTCTAGCTGGAGAAGTGAGGAAGGAGGAGGGATATTGAGGATCACCTTGACCTTCAAAGGATCTACCCTGATCCCTTGACGTGACACAGTAAATCCCAGAATTCGGCCAGACTCCACACAAAAGAAACATTTATGTGGGTTTAAGTGTATATGATCGAACCAACAATGAAGGAAAATGGCTCGGAGGTGGGCCGAATGATCACTACAATGCATGGAATGCACTGGTAGGTCATCTAAATAGGGTTGTACAATATGATTAATATCATGGAAATCATAATACATAGCACATTGAAACGTTGCATCGACATTTTTTAAACAAAAGGGTAGTTTCCGGTAGGCAAAAGTGCCCCAAGGACAAATGAAAGCGGTTTTATGTTGATCCACGGGTAAGATACTGATTTGATTATATCCGAAGAAACCATCCATCAAAGAGAAGATTTCACTTCCAGCACAATTGTCGACGATTTGGTCAATGAAGGGGGTAGGAAAGTTGTCCTTAGGACAAGCTTTGTTGATATCCCTATAATCAACACAGACACGGATCATACCTTGTTTCGTGTTAACCAAAACTAGATTGGATACCCAATCAATCAAAGCGACTGGATAAATAAATCCATCTTTAAGAAGTTTTTCAACTTCAAGCGTGATAGAAACTGCTTTACGGGGGTGGGCCAGGCGAATTCTCTGCTGGACGGGTTTAGCATCTAGGTAGATCTTAATTTCGTGTACAACAATATCAGGGTCAATACCTGGCATCTCTTCGTAGCTCCACGCGAAGATGTCACGAAATTCTTGAAAAAGTGACTTATATGTGACAACCTCATTGGTGGAAGATGAAGCTCCGATGTGGACATTTTCGACAACTCCGGGTTTAATAGATATTTCAAGGGGGATGGTGGGTGAAATGTTACTTAAGTTCCCTTCGTATAACACATTATGTGTGGATTCAGGAACCAAAGAAATAACGACAATGGTCGATGGAGTCGAGATCCGTTGGTAACTCTCGATGGTGTGTTGTTCGAGAAAGAGAATGTAACGATGATTCCCATCATCCCAAGGATTATCTTCCATTGACATAACCAACATAATCATATCGTCCGTGGGAAAAATAATGTGGAATGGATCAAGAGATGAGTCATTGAGAGAGGGAGTAGAAGGGTCAGCCGATTGAATGGCTCGGTAGGTGGATTCAACCGAACTTAAGGGCATCTAGTCATCGTAGTGAATATAATCATCGGGTTCGGGTACTATCCATGGGTCAGAAGATGCGGGAGTTTCACAGAAGGAGGTGGAAATCATGTTAATCACAGAAACCAAAGGCAGTGGAACGTCGGGTGGTCAGATCATAAATGTACCCATCAGAGTGGAATATTTTAGGAGACCCACACCGACATTCTCATACCCATGGGGTGGCTTTGCAATGAAAGTTACATTGTTGGTACGTGTATCAAAGTTAAAGAAGGCCAGTTGGTCTACTGTAACTACTTTTCCCTGATGTGGAAAATGCACGATATGGAAAAGAGTAGGCATGACTGCATGCATGGAATCGATCCAGCTACAACCAAGTAAAAGGTTGTAATCGAGAGGTGGATCAAAGACCTCAACTTCAACGTTGAACATTTTGTCTTCTAATGTAATAGGAAACAAAGGGAGTACACTATAGGGTTTAAAGCCAGAGCCATTAAAGGCTTTGATTGTGTTGTGTGATTCAGTTAAGGAAGGAGAGCCAATGGATTTCCAGCAAGCAATATACATGACACACGTCGAAGCGCCCTCATCCATAATTGTTCTACAAATGTTCTTGTTGGTGACAACAACTTGTATTTGAAACACGAGCTGAGCGGGTAACCTTGGAATGTGATCTTCCAAGTCAAAGATTATTAAATTCATATCCATACGGTTGATTCCATCAATAGCTTTCAATAGTGCCTTATGTTGTGTAGGAAAACTCTAAAGGACTTCGAGGGATAACATCATGGATGGTGCTTGCACCAGATCCTCTACAATACTGTATTTTTGGGAAGCACACGCATGAGGATTGAAGGCATACTTTAGAACCACGCCCTTGGGAGGAGGGCGAAGGACTATATCAAGGTTCAATCATTTGAGATTAAGAGGACCGGTGGGAGGTGGAGCCAAGGGAGATTGTTGAACCAACGAAGGTGGTATATCATCAACTTTCTCCTTGGAGGAAGAGTAATCTTTGGCA
Source organism: Picea sitchensis (assembly GCA_010110895.2). Lineage (NCBI taxonomy): Eukaryota > Viridiplantae > Streptophyta > Pinopsida > Pinales > Pinaceae > Picea > Picea sitchensis. Next base: position 88,995 of record SNQJ01S0020348.1, on the reverse strand, counting down.
CGAGTGGTAAGTGTGATGTCATTCTTCTTTGAATAACCATTACACATAAGTATGTAGGAGGTAGTGGAGGAAGAAGGTTCATTATGGATGACCAATTGAGCTTGTTGTTGAGAAGGGAAGGGTTGAGACAAGACGACAGGTGTAGAAGGTTTTGGGGTCCCTTGAAGGAACTTTGTGGCCTCAACATGTCTCAGACAGTCCTTCATTTAGTGATCATCACCACAAATAATGAAAGGATAGTGAGGCTTGTTCTTATCCTTATCATCAGCAGGTTGTGTCTTGGTCTTGTCGGATTGTGTGTTGTTATTTTTATCCTCCTTATTCCTACCCTTCCCTATTTTGGATTTATTCTTACCGGTAGGAGTTGATTGAACGACGTTCACTTCTAAAGTTTTACTGGTGGGAGGGGTGGGAGTCGGAGCAGTTTGAACATTAGAAGCATGGGATTTGGGCATGGTGTCAAAGGCCTACGCAGATTGAGGTTGAGCATGGAAAGTACCTATCACACCATCAATGGCATGAGAAGCTATTGGGGTTGTTGAGGTGGTTGTGGTAGAAGGACGAGGTGCATCAAGGAGTAGATCGTAAAGAGTACTCGTTTGTGAATAAATGAGATTGAGATACTGGGCATGACTAATCTACTGTTCTTATGTGATAACTCCACCCATAGAAATGTCTTTATATATGTCATTCATGAAGGATTTTGTGAACCATTCTTTAATTAAATGATTGGGAAGATCGAGTTTGATTAGACGTTGTCTTCGTCTCCACTCATGAATGTGATCGAAGATATGAGTGGCTTTACTTTTCTTGAAAGAAATCAAAATCTCGGTTCCCATTTCATAATGTATTGGCAACTGGTAGTGAGTGAGGAAATCCATATCTAGGGTATTAAAGTCGGAGAAGAAGCCTTGTGGTAATTCTATATACCACTTCGCAGCAGAACCCGTGAGAGTTCTTTGAAAAATACATAACCGAACAGAGTCATCCATCAAAGATTTGGATGAACACCAAAGGTGGAAAGTCATTACATGATTGTTCAGGTCCTCTCCTGGTTTCCCATCGAACTTAGGAATGTTGGATGGTAGTTTGGATGGTATGACAGGCCAATGAGGAGAGTGACGAATAGGGTTGTTCAAAATTCTAGATAGATCAGGGAGGTCCAAAGTGGCCAAAAAGGGTAACTATATATTCACGTGAGGGTACTCGTGACTTTGGGGAGGAAGTCCCATCGGTATACCAGTAGGACCATAAGTAGTTTGCATATAATTCAAAGATCTTGGTAGATTTGGTTGTTGGTAGATGGAATGTTCGAACCCCAAATGGGATTGGAGGTCCCGGGGTAAGGTTGGCCCATACCAGGGGGTATGAAAGAGGTGACTTGAGGCTGTTGCCCCCTAGTCGATTGAGTATTACCCTGGGTAATAAAGTTCCAATACTGGGATAAAGTTGTTAGGATGTTCTCTCCATAAGGTGGAGTGGGTGGGGGTTGTCCTCCGAACAAAGGTTGTGTCCCCATTGGGGTTTTACCTCCAAGTGGGGATTGAAATTGGCCCCCAGGGTTAAAATGACTACCAACAGGAATTTGATAATTAGGTGTGAAAGATTGAGTAATCCCACTAGGGTCGGATCCGCCGATGAGAGGTGGATAAGACCCTCCGGGGGGGTTGGGGAAGTTTTAGAATAAAACTGACAACAGGATATTTCCCAGGAGGAGTAAAGAATCCAGGAGTTCTGGATGGAACTTGCGTAGGAAAAGGAATAGAATCATTCAACGCATTATACCCTAGAGGAAGTGATGGGATCTGACTAGGTAAAAGTGGTGTTCCAATAGGTGTTTGGCTAGCCACTGTATTCCTGGTGGGAATAATCATAGTATTTGGTACCATTGTGGAATGGGCCTACTGAAGAGGGATATTTGAACTAGAACCAGCTGACAATGCTTCTGAACCAGGAAAATAATAGCACGTTGTATTGTTAAAGTGATCTAAAGGTATCGTAAACGTGTAAGATGTTTCGAGTGGCTTATAAGTGGTAGGTATTTCAACTCCTATCTCTGAGGTAAGAGGGATCCTTCTAGAAGTCGAAGTCTGAGTTCTGTCAGTGGCCCAAAAAGGGTCCTCGTTTAAGCGGGTGACAATTTCGGGAGGTAATCTAGAAGTGTCGACAATAAGTTCTCCGGACGAATTGAGTCAAGGACACATCTCTTGTATCTAGGAGGTAGGCGAAAAACTTCTAGAGGGTCAGAAACAATTCAGAATATCTCTAGAGAATTGGTCCTTTCTGGCTATGAAGATGCATGGTCCTGGATCTCACTCTGTTGAGGAGAATCCTTTGGTGGGTTAGGAGGCAAGGGTTGAGAAACTTCTGGATCTTCTAGAGATAGTCCTTTCATCCTACGTGAATGACGTGGAGGGTCAATGTTGGATGAACCAAAAATTCTACAAAAAACATATATGGCCAACTATGTGTTGGTAGCCAATTCACATTTTCTACTGTCCTTATAAACTGCCTACACCAATGTTTTGCAAACCTTAATTTTTCGTCGCATTGCTCAAATAAACGACACTTTTATTTTTGCGCTATTTTCACACTTACCTTCGTTTTTGTTTTCACGAATGTAAGTGTGAAAACTTGGTCTTTCAAAGTCGCATTAAAATCATTATTGAATTGTCGTTATCCTCTTTGTCGATATGCCCACCTGCGTTTATATTTTACTTATCATTATAAAGTTGGCAAGAACTTTGATTTGTACTCATTTCACATTTTTTGATTGATTGTGTAATTTTGTTTCATTGAGTTTGTGATACAATGGGGATTGGATCTACATGTTATTTGATTAATTCACTTGGCTCATTGGTATACATAAAAACGCATTGGCACATTGGTTAAATTTTTGGTATGAATCGTTCTATACATCGCATGTCCCATAGTCAAACCCTTGGTATTGGTTTCGATTTGTGTTTTTGGTTTTTAAAACTATGGAATAACTTTTGTTTGCATGATTGGTTTATCCACTTACCAAAGGTTTCGATTGATTGATTGAAATGGCATAGTTGTAACACATATGCGTTGTGATTTGAATAGTTTAAAGCGTCGGCGGTTGTACCATTGGTAATGACTATTCTGCATGGCAGAAATAGCTCCACCACCTTCGCACGATGTCATTAATGCTTACCTCTATCCCTATTTCACCTCTTCTAGCATCAGGTAAGCCTGTGAATACTCTCCTCCGGCGTATTCTATGATTCAAACCCTAGCTCGTTCACATCACTTACCGTCTGCTCTTCTCTATGGCACTGGTGGTGCGAATTGAGCCGAACGGTAGTCAAGCCTTGCTACTGTTCGATAACACCCGGAAAGATTTGTAAGATAATGGTTGTCTCATGTTTGTACAAAGGTTTGAGGGTTTTAATCTATTTGTTTCACAGCAGTTCGCCCTGAATTTTGATGGGTGTAGGGCCAAGATAGGTGACATTCAACTTGAAATCAGTGAAGAGTTTATCAGCTCTGCCACAAGGTTAGCAGCCATGGGCCAGCGATGGTTTAAAAACTCTAAATTTGTGGAGGTGCCATGGCCGTTATTGTTCCTCTCGTGGAAGGTCACATCCTGTGATAGAGGTATGCCCATTTCCACGCTTAAACCAAGGTGGCATGATCTTTTGATGGTGGTTAAACAATTCGTGACCTGTGAGGGTCGGTATGGACTGGTTTTTCTTTATCACCTTCGACTGTTAATGAATTTTATGGGTTATCCATTNCTTAAACCAAGGTGGCATGATCTTTTGATGGTGGTTAAACAATTCGTGACCTGTGAGGGTCGGTATGGACTGGTTTTTCTTTATCACCTTCGACTGTTAATGAATTTTATGGGTTATCCATTGAACATGTCGTTTTACTTCCAATGTAGCCTTTATAAAATGTCAAAAAGGTTTAAACGAGAAAAGGTCGATAGTAGCTTGTTCCACCATGGCCTAATTAGACTCATCGTTGTTCACCACTTAAATCTTCACGGTGATAGTTGGCAAGATTTTATCTCTCGAAATGGTTTTGCTGATACAGAGCCTGTCCAAATTGACAAGCCTGTGGTTAGTGAAAATAAGGTCGGGCCACCTGTGCCTTTCCATGTTCTGTTGCCCTCTCCCAAACCCTCGGTCGACCCTGATATCGATTTACCCAATGTCTTAGCAGACAAGGTTGAGGCTGTTAAAAATCCTATGAGTAAAAAGGTTAAAGGTAACCCTATTGTCGATGGAAAAGGTAAAAAGAATGCTGGACTCATATCGAGACTGGCTAGGAATAAACCTAAACCTAGTGCTGAGTAGAAGCCCATAGTCCTCAGTGAAGACTTGGACTCTGTGCTTCGAGCCACCCTATGACTTTGTTTCTAATTTACCCCCTTGCCTAAGGAACAATCCTAGTTACCCAGGGATCAAGCTACCTAACGAAACCCTCGGGAATTTAAACAAACCATCACCTGCATTTTCAAAGCCCGGACAGTCGTCATGTGACCAATATAATGTGTGGTTGGAATTCTACTATACCGATGTTCCTTTATTACAATTGAAAATCAAATCATTGGAAAACCAAGTCACAGTATTGACAAGTGAAAGGGACAAGCTTCAAGCAAATGATAAGAAGCAGAAAACTACTGGTTCCATCGTATTTAGGAATGTCGAATCGGCTACAGCCTTCGTGAATTCCAAAATGTTATGATCAAGTTGTCTGCTCATCATCCAGGTACATCCGAATTGCATTAGGCATGCTGTGGCAGTCTAGGAGATATTTGTGTGATACAGTTTTATTTTAGATTCCTAGTTTAGTCAGACTTGGGATATTTTACCAGATTTTCTGTAAACAGTTTGATAACTTCCACAGGGATGTTTTACCCTGTGGAAAGTCTTTAAATACTTATTATTTTTGTAATAAGGATCATCCTCACTTGTCGGAGAACCAGGCTATGGATTTCTAATACAAACTGAGACAAGAGTTGATGTCTTGCTACATATTTCGCTTTCAATATATCAAGATTTTGTTTCAAGTTTATGCATGTCACTTTGCAGTTGATTATAGACTAATTTAGCTATCATAATCTATTGCAGGATGATATGATTTGATTAATATGTTATCCATATCTTATTTCTTTCATTATTTAAAAGTACAACAATTACTTGGTTTCAGTTATTGAATCACATATTTCTCTTCTTCGTTAATTGAATCGTGTCGTATAGATCTTTGCATACAGGTTTATCTAACTGTGAAGATTTATAAATCATAAGATTGTTGTAGTTTTTATGTCTTGTTTGTCCTGTAATCATATTTGAAGAGCACTGCAGCTAATGTTTTACGACAATTTTGTGGATAATTCGGTGTAGTTTTCCTCCCTCGGATCAGCTAAGACAATCATCATATACAGGACAAACCTGGAGCATTTCTTCAGGTTAGTTTTTATTTAGTATTTAATAGTGAATTTGTTAGTATAGTATAAGTAGTTTAGTTAGATATATGTTTAGTTTAGATTTGTAGTTAGAATTAGTATATTAGTTGTTAGTTTAGTTAGTTTTTGTTTTATTTATTTTCATAAAATTATAAAATCAAAAAACAATAGCTCTCACTGTCTTAGGACAGAATACAAATGAGTTTTTCAGGTTTTCATTCAAATCTGTAAATTGTAATTATTGTATATTTTATGAATAAGATTTATTTATGTTAGTAGTTAGATATTTAATTTCTTAGAGTTAGCATAGTATTAGATAGTAGATTGTATATATATAGAATAGTTAGATTAGTTTGTTTTAATAGTTAGTTTTAGTTAGATTAGTTAATTTAGAGTAGTTTTCTTTTTTGTTTTCTTAGGACTTAGATCGGCTAACGGAGCCGCTAAACCTGTCAGGGTGGTTCATCCCAAACAGCTTGGGTTATTTAGACAACCCCGGACCGATTCCACTCTCCCAGTTGATGGACGATCAATTTTTCCCATCAACACTATGTTAACAAACAACACTCGCTAGTAGAATCTAGGAATCAAAACCAAGCAAGCAAAACCTTCCTATTCCAAAGTCACTAGTTGGTGATGAAATCCGACGTCGCGAAGTCGAGAAAAGAAAGAGTTGGGCTAGGGTGGAAAAGTTACATTGACGACCTGCTTGACGGATTTACACCTTGGTGCAAGCTCCCACACATCATCATGGGTATACCCTCCAAGGAGCCCAATTGATTCTGGCCAACATCGATTCCAAGTACCGTGGAGACTTGCCCCTCCACAGTCACCTTGTGTAAGACCTATTATCCCCAATTTTTAGGGATAATTAGGAGATCATGTCTTGAGGACCACAGGTCCTACACATGGAGTACTAAGATCAAGATTGACCTAAGCATGGCCCTAGAGGGCCCACCTTTTCTTCATTCATCATCTTTGTCTTGTCAACAACAACAACATCCATCACCATTGGCTAGATCCTGCATCAGAAGAGGTTCTTTCTCCATGAGGTAATTGGTCCAGGTATCGTGGTACGTGTCACTTTTTATCATTGAGACTTTTAAATATATGCATCTGATTTCTTTTATCCCTAACAACTACTTGTATCTTACATTATCCCACTTGACCATTCTTGGGGAAATTGACAGGGTGCTTTAGCAAGCTTATGCCCATAGGTCTTGGTTTGCCACTAGGGGAATCTCTGAAAAACCATCGTCCTCTCCCATCATAGCACCATTGTTTCACCTTATATCCTGCTCATTTATCCCATTCCCCTTGTCCGGGCATTGGGTTGACTTATTTGTAGGATTTCACCTTATCTCATGGGAAGAAGGGGCTAAAGGCCCAGAAGGTAAAAGCAGTTGGTAAAATACAAAATCCTGGAAATAAGACCTCGAGATGCTTCACCCAAAGATCCCTGAGAAGGCAGTAAAAATACTCTCAGCAAGAAACAAGAGGGACCCGAAAAATAAAAATAAAAAGACCTCATCAGAGGATAGGGGGTCTCATCATGAGCTAGCCTAGTAAATCCATGGGTACCTAACAATATGAAATTGCCACCATCCGATTACCATGCTAAGGAAATCACCTTTGGTTGCATGGCCAAGGGAAAGGGGTTCTCATCATGAGCCAACCCTCTCATCTCTGTGAAATTACTTCTTGGTAAAATTGTCATCTTTGGTCACCATGCCAAGGCAGTGTCCCCTGGTTAGCTCCTAAACAAAAAAAAATCAAATAAAATAATAAAAAGAATAAAGTCAAGAATGGGCTTGGAAAAAATGCATCCATGACAAGTACAACTCGCCTTATACAAAGGCACCCACAGGTAACACCTATGCATCCTTGTCCCTCACTGCACCCACATGTTTGGACATCCCCTAGCCACATCACCTCACTTACATGGCTTGGATGAGATCTTTTTGGAAACTTTCCTTTACTTGTGGACACTAGCCCAATAAGATGCCTTGTCCTTTTCTCTAATGTTGTATTGTAGGTTTTTGTAATGTCTTTGAGCTATTGACTGATGTATTAGAGGTTTTATGCATATGTTTAATAATATTGATGATGAGATGTGATTGACATTGCTATGATCCCAGTGAATGATGAGCACATGGAGGGCATATCTTTTGATGTGCAGGACCATGCCCGATGGATGGGTACCATTTGGACTGGTACACATTGGGAGATGACTAGTTCGAACCTCCATGGGGCTGAAGAGCCAACCAAATGGATTTTGAGACCCTATCAGGGGGCAAAGAAAGGATAGATCTTGATCAGGGGTTTTTCACCTTAGAGGAAGAGGACGTTCCACCAGAGACACTCCAGCAGAACTAAACCTAGGGGGAATGACCCATTTTTAGTGAAACACTATCCTTGGAAGGCTTAGGATATCCCCATCTTCACCATGACATCATCCAGCTTCATGGATGCTTTTGGAGGCAGACTGGATAGTAGTGGCACATGTGGCATGTTGGAGAGGCCCCTGGCGGGCTAACGTTTTGCTCCTAGATGTCTCATTTTCCCTAGAAAGGGCTAGTGCCTCCCTTGAAGGGGTGTTTACTGTCTTTACAACTCAATTAGGGTTTTAATTTGACAATTTAATGTAAAAACAATATTATTTTGGTATTATGGCCTTGTCGACCTTTTTATGTCCTAAACAGTAAATTAGGTCATTGATACACTATATATTGATGGTTTTGACTCTCATTTTATCACAAATTCACTCACTCATAGTGAGGTCTGATTTTTAGCACCCTATTGGGGTTTTTGGCTGAACTAAGTGATGCACAATTGTTGAAGGAAGAGGTTTTTTGGCATTTATGATGTTTCTCTTGAAGGAAGGTGTTATAAATAGGTCTTGCATGGTTATTTCATCATGAATTGTAAGTGTTTCTTCTGCAAAACTTATTATTGAATGGTTGTAGTTTAAATTCCTTGCATATTGCTTATAAATTTGTTGAATCAAAACCCTAGGTGACAAGCACACAAGTAGGTCCTTGTCTCATGTACCCTGATAGAGAAACCTTCAGCCATTGAAAGAGAGGAAGAGAGCCTAGCCATAGCTACACTCCTTGTTTCTCTTTCCCCTGTGCTAGTCGTACCTTTTAAAACCCAAGAGGAGGAAGAAGTCCCAGGCCTAAGTTATCTACACATAGGGTCATTTTTCCATTAGGGTTTGATGAAAGAAACTTTTTTTAGAAGCACTCTCCCTCATTAAACCCTCTTGTGTTGATTTTGTGCTTCATCTAAGCTAGCCATTTGCTAGGAAGGAGGAGAGAGCATGAGGCCTTGCTTTCGCAACACTGGAGTGAGCCTCTCTACCCTAGGGTTTTGTCTTTGAGGCCCTACTTTAGAAGCACCTTGAAATGTTTCCCTCTAGTCCTTTGAAATATCATGTCCTTCAACCTATGCATCCTTCACTTATTGACTCCATTCTACCCTAAGGAACCGATCCCAAGACCTCCAACGTTGAAGTAAGACTTTGATCCAAACACTCTCAAAACTTGAATTTAAAACCCTAACTGCACTAACCCTAACCTACTAACCCTAAGTTGTTGACATCACTCTTGGTTATTTCATCTCAATCCAACAACGTTTTACTTTATGAGCAATTGAATGGTTGTTGAAGGAATTAATTTAGTTAAGAAGTGATTTGTTGTATTGAATGTTGTATCATTCTAGTATTTATTGGTGAAGTGACATTACTGCTATTGTTATTTTGTAAACATTGACTCTATCAACATTTACTTTTAAATTGATCATATTGAATACCAGATAGTCTTTCATATATATGAAGTACTAATCCAAGATTGCACGTATCAGTTTTCCTTATTGTGTAGTCTCGAGCAGGTGATTTTCTTTTCTTTGGTTATACTTTATTATTGGTTGTTTAGCCGGGACTATCTGATTGGCGGTGATCTATGAAAGGGGGAACTTGTCCTTGTCCTATTATCCTTTTCCCTTTCAAAACCCCAGGTCATCGGGGATGTCTCCCCTGGGCCTAGCCTCCCTAAAGAGAAATACCCTTCCCATCGTGATGACATTGGGTGGGATAGGTTCCTGTTACGCTAGTTTGGCCCTCTACCTTTTAGCCTTTTATCCCTAGCTACAAATTGTGTGATAACATTTTGGCACCATTTCCAGGGAACACTGAGTCAATTCTCCTCAAAATGACAAGCCTTTTCAGTAAGCCTTTCCTCAGAGCCTTATCTTACAAGCTTATCTGGTGACTACACTAGGGTGGTTTCCCTTATCCTTTGATAGTTTCAGGCAAATTATCTGGCAACTCCACTAATATTTCTCAGAGTGCCACCTTACTTTCTGTGATATTTCCAAGTTATGGGATCATGGCACACTAGGAATGAATGTATCTGACTATTGATTTCAGAAAATTTCAAGGATACCCAAATTACTTTGATACAAAATGGATAAGCAACTCTCCAAGATTTTGTGGTCTCCCAACTCCTCACATCGTAAATGTTTTAGACTATATGAGCAAGACGAAGTTGGGAGGAGAGGATGCCCTTATAAAAAATTTCATATTCACTCTGCCATCCTACTTGCAAGAATGGTTTAAGGGTTGTTGCAAAGATAGGGGTATATCATCTTTCATACACTTCATCAGTAGGTTTATTGACTTTACCAAGCCATGTTGCCAAACGTATGAAGATGCCCTTCAAAATCTCACAATAGCTTTGGATGATGGGAGATTCACTATTGAGATCGTAGCAGATATCAGAAATACGTATCACATTCAACATTAAGAACCCTCTGATGTGAAATAAGAGATTTATGAAGAACCCTACCAGCCCCTTGAAGAGGAGCAAGATTTCTCCCATGATTCAACAGAATACAACAAAGATATAACTGGAGATGTGAATTATGAGGATGAAGCACCAATAACTGCTCCTTAGTCTGTTGAAGCTATCCAAGATCCTATCCCTCCTGCACGAGATGAAAAGAATGAGGTCAGTCATTCTCCTTTCTAGTTTTTTTATGATACTTTTTTCTATGACTCAGAAAGTGAAGAAGAAATGGAACCCTTGGAAATGCTAGATCCCCTATATCTCAAGATTGAAGATGTAGAGGCAGGTCTTCCACTTGATGAAGCTATCCAAATACTTGAATCTCTTTCATAGGAAGGATTAATAAAGTTAAATTATTCCCCCTTCCAAGTTTTTAATGATTCTTTACCTTACGATATAGAGAGTAGAGAATTATTGGATGTTTTGACTCCTCCATGTTATGATACTGATACTGACATAGCTGATTTTGACGAGTTCATATATGTTGGGAGACGTAGGTGGGATGCATTTAGTTATGATGTGGATCCCATATATGACATAAAGAGTCATATCCAAGTGTTTCCTTTGCAATTATCACAACAAGCTCTTGACCAGTGGCAACAGGGAGATGAAATTTTTACTGACTCTCCCCAAACACCCATGGTTGACCAAGTACAGTATTTGCCTAATAATTTTCGGTCTTACCTTGAGGCCTTTGATGAGTAGTCCTCCAAGAACTTATATTTACCCTATGAATATGACTATCAACCGCCACTATGCTCAGATTTTGATAGGAGTAAAAACATTGTTTGCCTAAAGAAGGATTCTCATGACCTTTTTCTCCAGCTACCTATTATTACTTTGCATCGTTGTTTCATTGAAGTCATAGTTGGGACATGTGACTTTTACATTGAGTTTCCTTTGAGGAAAACCCTAGAATGCAAGGGATGGTTGAAAACTACGAGTTCAAGACTACCTTCTCAGTGTTTCAACCTTCCCTTGAAAGCTTGTCAATCCTCTGATAAATCTTTGTCAATTCCTTCGGGAGCTCCAGAGTGTGAAGACGTCCTAGGTAGATAGTTTGCCATCCATCATAGTTAGTGTTATAAACCTTGGAATTTTCATGACCCTTTCTGGAGGTGGATTGAGTGCTTTCCTCATATCTAGACTTGGCAGGATTTTATCCCTCCCACCTGCCTCCATGAGTTAGACTTTGAGATTTTCGATGATATGATATATACTCTAACTCATGAAATTTTTGTGCTTGATTTATCACTATTTTGGTTTATGATGAATCAAAAAGGCAGGTATCATGGGACATTGTTGGATTGGCTACACTGGTCATTTGACTACATTGAACATCCAACCAACATGTAAGTAAAGGTAGGTACTTTTCTTTACATTGGCATGTTGATTGTTTTATTTTAGTATATATATCTATATGTATGTTGGGGTGGCATTACCACCCCAATTTTGTTACTGATATTTCTATTGAGATTGAGTAGGTCTACAGGTTATACCAGAGATGTTGAGGTTCTCATGTGCTCTATGGTGAGCACATGTCCCCGAGTTGGAGCCAGACATTATCCCCAATTTTTAGGGATAACTAGGAGATCATGTCTCGAGGCCCACAAGTCCTAGACATGGTGTACCGAGAGTAGGATTGACCTAAGAATGGCCCTGGAGGGCCCACCTTTTCTTCATTCATCATATTTTTCTTGTCAACAACAACATCATCAGTCACCATCGACTTGATCCTACATCAAACGAGGTTCTTGATCCATGAGGTAATTGGTCCAAGTATCATGGTATGTGTCACTTTTGATCATTGAGACCTTTAAATATATGAATTTGATTCCTTTTATCTCTAACAACTGCCTGGATCTTACATTATTCCACTTGACCATGCTTGGGGAAATTGACAGGGTTCCCTAGAAAGCCTTTGCCCATAGGTCTTGGTTTACCACTGGGGGGATTTTTGAAAATCCATCGTCTACTCCCATAATAGCACCATTGTTTCATCTTATCTCCCACTCATTTATCCCATTCCCCTTGTTTGGGCATTGGGTTGACCTATTTGTAGGATTTCACCTTATCTCATGGGAAGAAGGGGCTAAAGGCCCAGAAGGTAAAAGTAGTTGGTAAAAGACAAAAGCCTAGAAATAAGACCTTGAGATGCTTCACCCAGGGATCCCTGAGAAGGCAGTAAAAAGCCTCTCAGCAAGAAACAAGAGGGACCTGAAAAATAACAAAAAACGACCGAGTCAGAGGATAGGGGGTCTCATCATGAGCCAGCCTATTAGGTCCATGGGTACCTAATAGTATGAAATTGCCACCATCTGGTTACCATGTCAGGGTAGTGACCTTTGGTTGCATGGCCAAGGGAAAGGGCGTCTCATCACGGGCCAGCCTTCTCATCTCTGTGAAAGTATTTGTGGGTAACACTGTTAGCTCTGGTCACCATGCCAAGGAAGTGTCCCCTGGTTAGCTCCTGAACAAAAAAAAAGAAAATAAAAGAATAAAACAAGAATAAAAATAATGAAGGAAAGAATGGGCTTGGAAAAAATGCATTTATGACAGGTACAACTTGCCTTCTACGAAGGCACCCACAGGTAACACCTATGCATCGTTGGCCCTCACTGCACCCACATGTTTGGACATCCCCTAGCCACATCACCTTACTTACATGGCTTGGATGAGATCTTTATAGAAACTTTCCTTTTCTTGTGGACACTAGCCCAATAGGATGCTTTGTCCTTTTCTCCAATCTTGTATTGTAGGTTTTTGTAATTTCTTTGAGCTATTGACTGATGTATTAGGGGTTTTATGCATATGTTTAATAATATTGATAATGAGATGTGATTGAAATTTCTATGATCCCTGTGACTGATGATCCCATGGAGGGTATAACTTTTGATGTGAAGGACCATGCCCGACAGATAGGTACCATTTGGACCGGTACACATGGGGAGATGACCAATTTGGACCTCCATGGAGCTGAAGAGCCCACCAGATGGATGCTGAGACCCCATCAGAGGGCAGAGATAGGACATATCTTGATCAAGGGTTTTCCACCTGAGGGGAAGAGGACATTCCACCAGAGACACTCTGACAGAACTAGACCTAGGAGGAATGACCCCTTTTCAGTGAAACACTAGCTTTGGAAGGCTTAGGACATCCCCATATTCACCATGACATCATCCATCTTCATGGACACTTTTGGAGGCAGACTAGGCAACAGTGGCACATGTGGCATGTTGGAGAGGCCCCTGGGGGGCTAACGTTTTTCTCCTGGATGTCTCATTTTGAATAGAAAGGGCTAGCGCCTCCCTTGAAGAGGATTTTACTCTCTTTACAGCTCAATTAGGGTTTTAATTTGACAGTTTAATGTAAAAACAATATTATTTTGGTATTATGGCCTTGTCAGCCTTTTTATGACCTAAAAAGTAAATTAGGTCATTGATACACTATATATTAAGGGTTTTGACTCTCATTTTATCACAAATTCACTCACTCATAGTGAGGTCTGATTTTTAGCACCCTATTGGGGTTTTTGGTTGAGCTAAGTGATACGCACTTGTTGAAGGAAGAGATTTTTTGGCATTTATGGTGTTTCTCTTGAAGGAAGGTGTTACAACTAGCGTTTGCATGGTTATTTATTCATGAACTGTATGTGTTTCTTATGAAAAACTTCTTATTGAATGGTTGTAGTTTAAATTCCTTGCATATTGCTTATAAATTTGCTGAATCAAAACCTTAGGTGACAAGCACACAAGTAGGTCCTTCTCTCATGTCCCCTAATAGAGAAACCTTTAGCCATTGAAAGAGATGAAGAGATCCTAGCCATATCAACACTCCTTGTTTCTCTTTCCCCTATGCTAGCCATACCTTTTAAAACCCAAGAGGAGGAAGACATCCCCAAGCCTAGGTTATCTACACTTAGGGTTGGTTTTCCTTTAGGGTTTGATGAAAGAGCCTTGTTGTAGAAACACTCTCCCTCATTAAGCCCTCTTGTCTTGATTTTGTGATTCATTTGAGCTAGCTGTTTGTTGGGAAGGAGGAGAGAGCATGAGGCCTTGCGTTCACAACACCAGAGTGAGCCTCTCTCCCCTAGGGTTTTGTCTTTGAGGCCCTTCTTTAGCAGCACCTTGAAAAGTTTCCCTCTAGTCCTTTGAAATCTCATCTCCTTCAACTTGTGCATCCTTCACTTATTGACTCCATTCTACCCTAAGGCACTAATCCCAAGACCTCTAGCGTTGAAGTAAGACTTTGATCCAAACACTCTCAAAACTTGAATTTAAAACCTTAACTGCACTAACCCTAAGTTGTTGTAACACTCTTGGTTATTTCATCTCAATGCAACAATGTTTTACTTTATGAGAAATTGAATGGTTGTTGAAGGCATTAATTGAGTTAAGAAGTGATTTGTTGTATTGAATTCTATATCATTCTAGTATTTATTGGTGAAGTGACATTGCTGCTATTGCTATTTTGTAAACATTGACTTCGTTAACATTTACTTTTAAACTGATCATATTGAATACCAGATACTCTTTAATATATATGAATTACTAATCCAAGATTGCACGTATCAGTTTTCCTTGTTGTGTAGTCTCAAGAAGGTGCTTTTATTTTCTTTGGTTATACTTTATTATTGGTTGTTTAGCCTGGACTATCTGATTGGCGGTGATTTGTGAAAGGGGGAACTTGTCCTTGTCCTAATATCCTTTTCCCTTTCAAAACCCTGGGTCACCGGGGACGTATCCTCTGGGCCTAGCCTCCCTAAAGAGAAAGAACCTTCCCATCGTGGTGAAATTGGGTGGGATAGGTTCTTGTTACACCAGTTTGGCCCTCTACCTTATAGCCTTTTATCCTAGCTACAAACTGTGTCATAACAAGACCCTAATAATATAGGCTACTAAAGTTACCACAAACAACAATGATGCCTGGGGAAATAGTCGACAATCTGATCCACACACAAGGGTAGGGTATCGAGCCCAAGATCAACTTGATATGCTTCCACTCATCATTGTGGGTATACCTTCATGCGAACCCCATAATATGTGCAATCTCTACACTGATACCAACAAAGCAGGGTGACTAATTATGCCAATCTCAATGCGACCTCAGGTTTGACCCTTGTGTGAGAAGGGCTTCCTAGGAAAAAATGTTGCAAATGGATTTGAACACTCCCTATCACAAGATACTATTGTGTGTTTTATTCTTTGGAGAGTGTATCTCACTACCTATTCCAAATCTCTATCCTAGCTAATGTTGGTGCAAAAGAGCCCTAGAAAAATTACTAGTTAAGTTTTAGAGTTTTGCAATATTATTAAAGGTTGTTGTTACTCAAGAGGGAGACGGGAATGAAACTGATGTTATGTAAGACCTTGAACCAACAATACGCAAATATAAAATGAATGATGCAACTTTTCGTTCAATGAATTCTATCTACAGTAAGGAGAAGGTACTTCTGGAATGGTGTAGACTACGAAATATACTTTCTTTCTTTGAATGAAAAACCAAGCAATCATCAACAATGTAATTTCACTATTCGTTCTCTTTCAATGTTTTGAATGCCAATATTTTATGTATAAATGATTACCTAAAAGACTAAAAGACTTTAATATTTTCCTTTCGAGAAACCAAAACATGGATGGAACTAAGAAAGGATAAGAAATCAATGAAAATTAAACACTCAACAAATACCCAAATCGATCTTTCAATAGAGATAAAAATAAAAATTAACAAGAAAATGTCTCTTAAAATATGAACAAGAAATGTTTTTCTGATCATTAAGCAATCCATAAGGTGTAACCCACCTGTTATAACCCTATAATTTATAGGATCAAATGGTGACTGAAATGTTATCACTTTAGAGTCTTGTTTGTCAAATGATTTTCCATTCTGCAAATAATTTGAGAAAACAAAAAGAAAAAGAAAGAAAGAAAGGAAAAAGAAAAGAAAAAGAAAAGAAAAAGAAAAAGAATAAAATAGGTCATAAAAGAATTTGGATAAAGCCCCATGCAATAACAATGACTTGGTTCATACAGTTCAATCTTGGCCAAGTCCTTTTAAATTGATGTTGATAAGAGTAGGGAATAAGCTTGGCTAAACTGTTTAATCTTAGACAAGCAAATTAGGTTAGATAGTGAATAAATTTGACAAAACTACCTAATCTTGGTCAAATAACCCTAGGATAGAGTAATTTCTTAGTCCAACAGTTTAATCTGGGCTAATTGTCATAGGCAATTGGGTTGGAACATAGGGTAGTTTTCTTTATCCCAATAAAACAGGCATGATGATCGAAGTTGAACCATATCTTTGAGATTTAAAGGTTTGATGTCTAACCCCATGATGATGAAAACATGGAAAATTTGGGAAAACCCACATAATGCTCTTATCCTAAGTTGTGGAACAAATATGATTTTTGTACTCAAAGATTAAAAACAATGCACTAATGAATGGATGAGATGTCGGTGCCCAGATCTACGGCTGGCAAGTTTTTCTGGACACCCTCGACCATTCTACCTTTAACGATGGGGGGGGTCCAGAATTGGAGATAACCAAAGTGCTCATCTGAATGGTTGAGGCACTAGTGCTTAGATCCATGGTCAAGATTCAATTATGGACCCCCCCCCCCCTGACCGTTCTTCCTTTAATGGTGGGGGGGCGGTCCAGAATGTTGATTAAACATCGCACTCAGATCTACGGTCTAGCGGTGGGTGCACCGATGGATGGATGACAGTGTTTTTCAGACCCCCCCGACCAGTCTATTGTTAACGTTGGGGGGGGGCGGGTCCAGAATGGAGTGATTTCTCTGGAAGGCCCCTTTTTCTATGTGGTAGAGATCCATTGGTCCAGAATTCCGTCGCTTACCATTTTCTGACATACCCCTGTCACCCCATCACATCATTCTCCACTTGTTTCCCCTAGAGGTCACATCTCATTACTCTGTCAGTACATTCCCCCTGTTCACCCGTTACAAGTCCCTTCACCATAGTTACTCCCCAATAAACACCCGTCACATCATCCAGTCATATTCGACATGCATTGCCATCTCACACTCCAAAAGACCCGTTGGCAATTTATTACTGGCTAACTTATCCGTTATCTTGCTGACCTGTCCCCCGTGCCCAATGGGTATCTGTTTTCGTAAAACTATAGTTTCCCTTCATTCTTCCATTTCTTACTATTTCATCTCACCAGAAAACATCTTTCCCGTCACACCAAAGCACAGTTTTCCTGTTTTCTCTCCGTTCCAGTCAACCGTCCAAAGCCACCGTCATCCCCACTAACGATTTTTTGACTTGTAGGTATTTTCACAGTGATGGCGCCAAAATCAAAGAGGACAGAAATGGAGGAAAATTGTTTCCTCCCACCTCCTGTTGATCTCAACGGGATCCCCCTGGCCGACAAAGATCATCTAATTATAGACACCAGGTGCAATTTGACTTCACGGATTTGAAGTCATGGCTTAAAGAGGTTTTCTTAGATCAGAGTGATGAAATTGGGCTCTGCAAGTCCAACCTTCCTCTGTATAATTTTCCCCAGGTCCACCATTTCCCCGAGTTCACCCTCAAGTGCCAGGCTCATTATCTCCCTGACCAGAGAGCCGTAGTATCTTCCTCAGGAGAAATCTATTTTTCATCACGCGAAAGGCCATAGACCAGATGATGTAGATCCAAAGAACCGAATTTTTCTCCCCTTTCAATCTCGAGGTCATCATATATTCATACTAGAAACTATCATTTCCTCATAGAGCCCATATTTTTGAGCTTTTCCTTTTCCAGGCTGCTCAGCTCTCCAAGACAAATCCCCTGTACCCTTCCTCCCTATTCTTAGTAAAGGGAAACAAAATCATTTCATCGCTCTGTGCTCTACTGGGTTACTTTTTCGATCAATGGGTAGATGAACCCATTTTGGGTTTTCTTTCCATTTTATCCACAGAAGAAAAACCCACCACACAGTTCAATTACATCACTTTCCCAATGAACAATATTCATGAATAGTTTTTGAATTTGACCATAGAGGGCATGTTCTGGTATTCCTCAATACTGGCCTACATGTTCACTTTCTTTCAGGCAGACAGATTTTCCTTTTCAATGTAGAAGATGGACCAGGATGGGAAGTCACAGGTGGTAATTACTTGGACTTCGCTACTCCGACAAAATTCTTTAGAACTCAACTTCAAATAGTTTATTGAGCAGTTCTACCACCCAGTGGTGAACATGCTCAGTGGAAAACCTGAACCAAGAAAAAATGAGGAGATTCAAAGGATTTTACACCTCTCAGACCTTGCAAAAACTGGAGACTGGTACCTGTACCAATATCACACAGAGATCAAAGTATATGGATGCGAGTTGGCTCCATATAAATTGCCCAAGTATTTACCCATAAGGATATTTTCCCTGGAATACATAAGACAAATGATTAGCTCAGATGACATACATTTTTTTCCTCTGAAAAAGAAACAACAACTTAGAATTAAAGGGCAAATATGATCTAAAAATGAAGAAGACTTGTATTCTTTAAAATATTTGCAAGTTTAATTTTATGTGTTAAAATGAAAATGGATCAACTTTGCAACACAACTTTAATATAATTTATTCATTCAAGATGCATATAAACAACAGCAATAACAGTGAACATAAAACACATAACACAACAAATGATAAAGGAGTTCACCCCTCTCTTGGGCTACATCTCCTGGTCCAGCTTCAAATGGATCTTTTGTATTATTTTCTCAAAGTTCTCAAAAATGTGCTTTATAATGCTCAAAATTCCAAATAGACTGATCCAATGGCTTCAGAACGTCCAAAAACCCCTAGTTGGGCTTTTTCGGCACCTTGTTTGGCCAAAAATTGAAGAAGATAGGCTTCCTGGAAGTCCCCCTTCAAACTTGTTGTCTCTACATCTACAAATTGCACCCTTGTTGGCTCAACCTAGCCCCCATGCATATTTAAGCGTTAAAAATCAGCACCAGGTGCAACTGCACGAACAGTGTGAACTGTAGGACGGTTACGGTCGCACCTAGCCCCTAACCGCCAAGGTCATGGTCATGTGACCCATATGACCGTGCGCAGGTGCAAGAGGGGCTCAAACTTTAAGGGTGAGTGTGGTCATGACAAGTGGCGGGTCATTGGTTTGATAACCGTTTGAACCACAATACAAACCAAATTAAAAATGCAAATTCGCACGCGCACCAACCGGATTGATAGAGGGTCATATGGTATCCTTATATGCCACTGGGGGTTGGGGCTAAGCCCCAGCCCAGACCCCCGCGCCAACACAAAACAATTCAAACTTAAATTTATGTGAAACCATATATATAACAAGGAATATGGTGGGTCACGTTGGCAATGCAAACTTTGCAAAGGTTATACACGTGGGTGGAGGTCATGGGGTTGAATCCGGTGGACTCCAATAAAATTTTATACAAGCAACCAATAACAGGGTGCCACGTGGCAGCCCATGACTGGACCACATGGCACCGTACAACCAACCAAATACTGCCATGTGTCATAATTTCATTCATCCACATCTATCAACTGTCTACCACTCAGCTCTAGCACGTGTCGTATGGACTGCCACGTCAGTAGCCATACGAACTATACAGACTGTACAATCAACATCCCTTTTTTTGCTTGTTTGTCATTTTGAATAGAATGCGATATCTCTCGCTCCTGATGTCCATTTGAACCCAAACATGTTGCATTGGGTTTGTAACGATGAGGCCTATGCTCTTGTTGGATTTGAAGCGATTCCGAGCACTTTGAATTTTGAGCAAAATTTGATCCCCTGGATCGCACCTCCCCATTGGAAAGATTTTGGACCTCCAAAAGACTATTTTTCAGTCTATTTGAAGATGAGGGTATATCTCCCTCACCTTTCCAACCTCAATCCACTTGGCTTTGCTTGGATTTGTACCTTTAATACCAACTCGAAGATACTCCACATTTCCTCGTTTTGAAGTCCGCATTCTCCTGTCAAAGATTGTGTCTTCATGCAGTTCTGTAAGATATTTTGGGGAAAAATCATCTATAGAAGGAATATGAACATGCTCTCCTTGATCATCAATCAAAGGAGGCTCATACAATTTCAAATTCTCAACATTAACAACTGCATACATTTGCATATAAGGAGGAAAATCTAAACGAAAGGCATTGTTACCAATCTTGTCAATAATCTTGAAAGGACCATATCTAATTGGTTTCAATTTTTTACCTTCTCCTTTAAGCCTCTCCTTACTGATGTAAAGCCAAACTTCATCTCCAACTTGGAAAATGTGATCAACATGATGCTTTTCATGTCTTGTCTTGTACTTGGCTTGACTCTTTTCCAACTGCTCTTGCACCATTTGATGTATCGACTGGATTTTTTCAATGAACTTTTCTGCCCTATCAATGTCATATTGAACATCAATAGCAATATCCTTCCCAAAGATAAAATCTAAAGGATATTTGGGCAAATAGCCAAAACATGCTTCAAATGGTGACATTTGAGTTGAAGAATGTTTAGCTCGATTGTAAGCATGTTGAATGTAGTGTAAATGCTCATCCCAAAGTTTAGGATGCTTGCTGCAATAACCACAAAGAAGATGTACCATTGTTCTATTTACCACTTCTATCTGACCATCGGTTTGCAGATGAAAAGTTGTGCTCTTTTTCAGTTTGGTGTCCATGAGTGCCCATAAACTCAACCAAAAACTTCCAACAAATTGAGAATCTCGTTAAGAAATAATGGATTTAGGCAATCCAAAATGCACCCAAACATTTTGAAAGAACATTTGTGCCATTTGTTCAGTTGTAACCTACTTCTTACAAGGCATCAAAATACACATTTTTCTAAAACGATCAACCACAACATAAAGATAATTATGATTTCATCTAGACATAGGTAGACCTCCTACAAAGTCCATAGAAATACTTTCCCAAGGACGAGAAGGAATCGGAAGTGGAGTATACAAACCCAACTTTCTATTGCTAGGTTTACTTTTGGCACATAACAAACATCCTCGAACATATCTTGAAACACTTTCATTCATTTTAGGCCAATAGTAGTACCTTTGCAAATTAGCCACTGTCTTGCCTACACCAAAATGACCAGCAATAAGAGAAGAATGGGCTTCTCTTATTATGTTGATTCTTTCACCCTGTGGAATACATATCTTGCCA
>SNQJ01S0020348.1:29796-62250 GCA_010110895.2 Picea sitchensis | reverse complement strand
GTATGGTGAATGGTGAAATTCGATATAATGAATATAAGAAAGGTTTTCCTGGTTGAGGGTTTCTGGTATAAATCTCTATGTACTATGTGAATGAGCCATTGATTAATTTATGTTTTTATTTAGAATCTATATGCATTGCTTTACTTCACAGGTTTAAAACTTACAAAGTTGTGATCATTGATTTTTACTACCAAAGGAGGAATAGATAGCATACTTTATGAATCGCTTCCTTATATCTTTGTTGTCCCTGCTTCACTCTAGTAATCTTGTGGAATCATATCTGCGACAACACAAACCAACCAACATGAAAGAAGCAATAGTAGAATTCAATGACAACATAAACATGTGATCAAGGAGTCATGTAATAAAAGACTAATCATTTTATGGGAAAGAGATGTGCCACCGTATTATATTAATGAAAAGTAGAAGATACAACCAAATTTCCTTGGCATTGCAAGTTCCCTTTTAGTGGTCCTTCGTTCCAAAACACACATACACTTGCTCTAAAATTTGCATTAAGATAATCCACAAAATCTTGATGGGAAAATGGTGGCCTCAAGCATCACTAGAAATAGGATTCTTCACACAGTATTCATCCTATTCTTTCATCAATTCTCTGCTTAATATTTCTTAACTTTGCTTCTTCTTGCTTAAGATTTTCCATGAGAATACCATGATTATATAGGAGAAGGTGAAGTGGTTTAAAGGGATGAGGTTTATCCCACCAAATCAGAGGAACCATTAGGATCACAACCATATGGATGCCACCTCACATTCTAGAAGATTCCCCTTCTAGAAACTTTGTGAAACCTCTTTCCTCTTTTAGCTTTGGAATGCTGCCACACCCTGCCTATGTAGAAGCCTACGAAAATCCCATGGGCCAGCTATAGAGAAACTTATGGAAATGATAGATTTATGCACTATGTAATATGGGCAGCCTATGGATCCTTTCTAAAAAGTAGCCTTGTGGAGAAGGAAATAAGTTTCTTTTCTTAGGAAAAAAGTCATGTTGGGAGCCTGAACACATGTCTGTGATATCATCATTAGAGTGAAAAAAATAATGTGTAACAGTGTCTTTACCATGTAAGAGGGTCATACAGTCTGGTTTTATTCCAAGTCTTTTTTGGTTCCCTAGGCGCTAGTCTTGCCTCCTAGTCAGCTTTTCCATGTCATCTCTGTATAGAAATATCGATCGACGTCATATATTTTGCAAGAGGATATCAACAAAAAATGTTCGCAACACAATCCCAACCCCCGATCCACCAACTAAAAGAGCAGAATGATGTGATGTTTGCAGCATAGGATATGATCATATTTTGGACATTTAATGAACTAATTAATTCCCAATCTCGCACTAATTTCTATCCCGTGTGTCGATTAGACAACAACATTTTGAAATCGACGATAGACCACATTACCACCTATGCCTCCATCGTCAACCCATGATGAATTTAAGTTTAAACATCTATGAAGATATAGCTACAGATTTGTTGAAATCTCACTCATAACCCGAATTGAATGGTTGGTGCGACATGGTAAGATCATCCATGTTTAAATATCTAGAACCATTTTGAAAAAATTCATTCTATGTGTAATTTGAATTCCAGAGCGTCAAAAGGAGAAAAGTGAGCAACTCGAGACTATACTGACCCTTTTGATTATCAAAACCAAGTGTAACAAGCTTCATAGGTATGTATCCAAGTATGTTAATTCGTTGGTTATAATTTATATATGCGCACCCAATTTTATTGCACGATCTCTAAAATATGTTATAGCTACAAGTAATATGTCATTGAGAAATCCAACCACCAAACGCTCACCGAGAGAACCAAATATGAAAGAAGATGATTTAGGTGAAGGTTCTTCTCTGGGGACCGCGAGGCAGTTGAAGTATGCCCCTAGGGCAAAGCCTGTCATCAAAACAACAACAAATAAATATTTCATCGATCCTCTAGCCTTTGGTGACACAGAGGCAAGAATTGAATCCAAGGTAGCGCTCCCACAGTGGGGGGATCTCTTCAACAGAATTAGCGGATAACAATACCTAGATTATATCCCACACAATGACCTAGACGTAAGGCCGCTCGAAGACCAGGTGTTCCCCAACATCCGATGGTTGTATTTACACATGGTGGCAAACATAACCCTCGTTTTCCTCTGCATAGAGGTTCTGAAATGGATGATTGACTATATGAATGGGCATAAGTGATTGATAAATGATTAGAATGATGCATGCATCGAAGTTTTCCTCTCAACAAAAGTCCAGAAATACTACATGCTCAGGGACTGAGAGGAGAGGCTCAAAACGGACTTCGTGGTGAATTTATATGAACTCCATGACACCAGCCAATTGATGGCTTCATGGTGTAAGGAGGACAAGAATTTCACTAATCGAAGCAATGGCTGGTACAGAACAATCAACCTAAAGGAGCCATATATCTATTTGATGGCTCTCATCTGCTAACTATATGGAGAAATGGATTGCTCCAAGATTTTGGAAGCATGTATTCCTTTGTCATACACAATGGAGATCATCGAGAGAAGCTTCAACTAGGGAGAAATAATCTCAAAATAATTGATAATCTGTGTACAGTAGGCTCAGACACCGAAGGACAGGGAGGCACCCACTTTCTACATGGTCTCTTACCTACTCGACGTCATGTGCACAAGGAACGTCTTCTCCAACATGAATCTAAGATGGCATTTTTCCGAGCTCCTGGTTCACGTATAATTCAGCGTACTATGGGAGAACAGGTACAAGAAGTATTATACACTCATCTATGATGAATTCATCAATCGCATTAATTTTATTATTTTTAAGAAGGAATGCCCAAGACTTTCTTCGAAAGCCAAGAAAATGATAGCAAAGGTAGGCCATTGGTATTTAGACGAACACTCAACCTACATCAGAGTGTTCGAGCCATTGGAACACCACATCTCCTACCCGCTCATGTCTTAGATTGGCTTGTTGTGGGAGAAATATGTTATCATACCATCCTGCAAAGCTATAACACCACATTGGTCAAAGACAATAAATGGGATTTCATACCCTAGGGTTTTCATATAGGGTTTATCTGGTGAAAGATACTTTGCAAGACAAACTAGAAGGGCTGATTCAACCTGAATTCGGGTTCCCAACAGGTTGATTCCCCAACACGTTTCACAAGTATCATCCTGCTGGCCATATGCTCATGATAAGTTTGAGGACTAAATTTTCACATAGTGTGCCCAGGATTGGGATGAGGTGGTGCAAAGGATGTCCAACCCAAACATGACCAGTTTCAAGTCCATGAGCATGGATGAATAGGTGGAAATGATAGAGCAGTCATTTCAAGAGACCCTCAGCACCAGATAAGAAATTAGAGCATTCGAAACAACAGAGGCACAAAGAAGTGGATTTATCTTGATAGAAGGGCCACAAATAATCATTGATCAATCACAAAATGATCTTGATCTGGTAGATTTTATGAGGATATTGTCCTATGACCCAGTCGAAATTCAAGGAGAACCAAGTGGCACAGAGTCGATACAAATTAAAGAAACCAACGGGTAAAAAAAACCTGAAGCTCCATACACATAGGTCGGATCACTAGGGGAAGTTTCGGCTCAGTCCAAGATAGAGAGGACATAAGGAAGGACAAGTATACCAAATCCCTTTTTTGATTTAATTACCATCTATGATGATGAGGAGAGTTCAGAGGTGTCCCTGGTCACTTTGGTGCAAATTACAGAGGAGAAGGAACCGCAGAAAGAATCCACCCCGGGTCCTGATGCTCCAAGTTAGATTCATTCACAGAACGAGCATGACGTAGAAAGTGCATTGGACGTTGATCCACTCGACATACCAGGAACCCCAATGGACAGCTTGAGGGATGATCTAGGATTGAGCGAACAAGGAGAAGAAATTCCACAACAAGAAATTGACATTTCAACAATCGATTACCAAGTAAGTACCGAACTTGCCCCTTTTTCCTTAGTTTTGACCAGTAATTTACCACCCAATGAGAAACAACCAGAGGTTGATCCATCGGGACATGAGGAAGAGGTTCAAGAACCCATTCTTGAACAAATATACATTGTCGGGAGCTGGGAAAACACTCTTAGTTGGGGAGAACAAAAAAAACTTGAACCTTTTGATGAGGTTGTCGATATACAAGAAACTTCCTATGACCGAAATGGGAAATCCATTGTGAAGAGAACCACTAAGAAACAAAGGCTTATTTTGGAAAGTTCGATCCTCATCACCAAAGAGGAGAAATTGATCAGCACAGAGAATGCCAAGATGTCTGAGCTTATCGACGTAGGGATGGAAGTCACAGATGCCACCCTGGATAGAGAAAGTAAATATGAAGAGGAGTTGGTCATTGTGCTAAAGGATTTGGAGCATTTGTGCCATTTGGATAAATACTATCAGGACTCCACACAGGCCACTGTATTTTTGAGATGCAAATTCCAAGATTCCTACAACAAATTCATGAGTGAGCGACACCTTTTCACTACAAGGATATTCGACTTCCAAGAAGACACTCTTATGGCACTAGCGACATGAAAAGACATGGAAATATGGTATGAGAAGTCCCACCAATAATTGGGAAGAATTGATTACATCAATGTGGTTTAAAAGGGTCGAGACACTGAAGAGCACGACATTTGGGTGCTAAGGGACAACATAATTGATCGTATAAGAAAGTCGACTGAATATTGGGTGAAGATAGCCCAAGAAATTCAGTGGGAGATTCAAGAGAAATGGGTTGATTATGAAAGAAGTTGGACCAAGATCAATCAAGGGATGAGAGACATCTGTCTCCCAGAATTCAGCTCACCCGAGGACTTTGTCAACTTGCATGACATAGTCAAAAAAAATGCAGAACAAGACTCATCATGGACTGTAGAGATAGAAAAGGTAGAAAACATGGTGCCAAGTCAAGTATATCAGTTCATGGAGCACCCGATCAAGGCTCAAACAATATTACATCAGTTAAGTGTTAAAGTAGTCAAGTATCGGGCATGGGCAATGGACACATTTCGGCCCTGATGGACCAACACAGATTCCTATATGCCAACAAATGCAAGCAAATCTTCATCAAATGGTCAGAGTATGAGGAGAGTCATCCACTTAAGTGAAACCATTTGATGACTCTTATAAGACAGAGAGATGGAAACACCATGTGGCGATGTTTTGTTTTACATATCTTTCACTTTTGATAGTTATTTTTAGTTAACAATTTTTTATAAATAAGAGGATCAACCTTTTAGAAAGGGTTGATGGTTTTGGAAAAGACCCTCATTTTTGGAATTGTAAAGAACTACTTTGGAACTACCTTAATTGAGAAGTCTTGTTTAGGACTGGAGACAAATTTTTGTTTTACATTAAAGGCATGTGTGATTGGATCATAAGGAGGAATTACTTCTAACTTTATCTCATGAATGGATGTTGTAATGAGTAAGAGTTTTCTGAATCTATTGATTAGTTAGTTGATTCAATATTTTTATAGCTCTTATCTCTAATGATGGAAATAAAATCATTGTGTTAATGTGTGATTAATGGTTAGAGATAAGGAAACTGTTTTTCTTACCGTCATTTTATTGCATGTATGTTTTATTTCGATAATTGTATCTCAGTCAATAATTAAAATACCAACAAGTTGATGTATTAGTACTAGGCTTGTCATAGGTATGAAAATATTTGTCTACATGTTGGAGCACGAGGGTTATCCCAAGCTCAACCTTCTTCAGTAGTTAATATTTCCCCTTTTACCCAACTGGTTTATACCATCACACATCTTTTAGCAGACTCACCTAATAAAAGAAAATACAAAAGAGAACGTTTAAACTAAAGGAGGAATTTTCATAAGAAGATATCATGTCAATCACTACATAAATCCCATCTATTATTTGTCTAGATCAACATATCTGGAGAACCATTCCACTATCAAACGTTGCAGAGTCTAATTGGACCTCGGTGGCAGGTTTGGTTCCTGTTGTTGAGTTAAAGGGATTTAGGACCCCTCTACATGTTGTAATCTTTGTAATCTTCATATTGAATAAAATAGTTCTTTCCTATCCCAATTCATTATGTTTATATGATTTCATTTGATTCATGATTGTATATCTATATCTTAACACTAATAGTGATAAGTAGAGATTGTATATCTTGTAGTGTTTTTTTCCTAATCTTTTTTCAGGTCAACTTTGGGAGGAGACCAACAATCTACAAAGCTACAAAGAAGAAAGAGGTCTACACCAGCTGAAAGGAGAAAAGGTACATCTAATGACCTTATTTCCTATCTCTTTTCATTAAATTTAGCCAGATTTGGGGTAGCTTAGGAATATAAATATATTTTAAGGGAAGTCAGTGCTCTTCTTGTACCTTGACCTAGTATAGTAATAGGGGGATTTTCCTTGCTAGCAGAATTGGGGACTCTATTGCGGAATCTCTCTATGGTCTTAGTGGGAGATATTGGTTAGATTTGATTTTTAGTTTCTTTCTAAGTTTTCTAAATTTTCTGAGTCGGGTTGGGTCTCTAATCACCTTCCAAGTGCCTACCAGCTTCCCTTGCCCAAGTTGTCTTTTCAAACTTTTTCATTTTTTGAAAATTTACAAAGGTGTACACGCCCTATTCTCTATACAAAATGCATACATATGTGGTATGCATTATATATAGCCCACGTACATACATAGGTTGGTCGTTCACATCACACATCTCTATTTTTTTGGAGAATGTTTTCAAAATATTTTCCTTTTTATACAGGAAACTTATGGTTCTCGGGTCTTCCTGAGTTCTAGAAGCTTTTGTTGTTTAGGGTTTAGACAGTTTGCAGGCTCAGATTGTTTACAAAATAAAATAAAATAAAATCCTCTTGTCTCTTTATGTTTCCAATAATTTTTGGCTTATTTTTAGCATCTTTTGTTAGTTTTGCTTTGATTGGAAGAAAAAAAAAAAAAAAACCTAGTTGTTTAGGTCTCTTTCTTTCTTTGCATTGCTTTGCATTGTTATTTGAAAAATAAAATGAATTAGCATAGGGTTGTGTTTTATTCTCATCTTGAAAGCATTTCAAAATAAAAATAATAAATAAAATCCTTTCATTTTCTCTTTTGTTTCACTCAAAAGTTTCATTGTGCATTTTGCATGGAAAGGAGAAAAGATTGCATATTTATGTTTGAAGGATTGTTCATGCATTTTATTTCTTGAAACTCTTTTTCATTTGAAGGATTAGTGTAAAGTCTTATTTTCCAGTGTTCTAATAAGTTTTATTTTTGCAAGAATCGCAAATAACATAAGTTGCACTTTTGCTCCTTGAGTAAGAAAATCCCATAAAATGAAAACGCTAATCTAAAATATATTAGTAACACTTTTTCTAGGGTTCACCAATATCTTAGGCTAGGGCCTTCTATTAGGTGTGGAGAGGTAAACTCTCCAAGGCAAGCCAAAATTTAAGTTAGGTGTCTGAGCTATGGTGTGAAAAATCCATCATGTAATTAGTCAATCTGGGAAGCTCCTCTAACACAAGAGTCAAACATGAGGCTGCATGGACGACGGTGATGGAGATATCCACTCCTGATATCAAAAAATCATTTGGTAGAGTGTTTATTGGGGGTGAATCCTGTAGTGTTACTTTCTCGACTTGTGTCAGAACTCTGAGACATTTGAATCCTTCCAAGGTACTCTAAGAGTTATTCTGGCCCTGTTGCATTTCAGGCCTTAGGAGAATATTTGGGCTTAGTTACCCTGCCCATACACTCTCTCGAATATCGATTGTACCCCCTTGGTTGTTGATTATAGTTTTTTTTCCTAGTTTCCATTATATAGGTTGACACACATGTGACTACAAGGGGTGTATCGCGGTACCTGAGGTAGAATCTGTACTCTCTGGGAGACACCCGAAGGGACCATCGGTCAGAGTTCTGGGTAACTACTTCTCCTCGCCAGTCGTTTTCATTTGTGAACTCTTTGTATGATCAGGACTTCATCTCCCTCACTCAGAAGCATTCAAAAGGGTAGTTTGTTTGGTTTGTATCTTTTTATGATTTTCTTCTTAGTGGTGTGCTCTGTGCTCCCTAGTTTTCTATAGTGATTTAGTCGATCATTGATTTAGGTCTCTAACCTAAGGTGGTAGAACTCCCACTCCACTGGTTGTGATGAATTTTTGGTCTTCTTCTTAGAAACATGGATCAGACTCCTTATAGGCGTTGTTTTTTATACCACTGGTTTGCTAGAGTCAATGTGTGAGACTTTAACAGACTTGAACGATCCCACAAGGGAAGAACCTGTGCATAAGATATTTTGGAGTTACTTCATACACACCTAGGATTTCTTTTTCCTAAGGTTTTTCCTATGTTTATTAGTATTTATCTAGTCTCCTAAAGTTTAGGGAGAATATTCCTCTAGGAGAATATTCTCTTCAGTTTTCATTTCAGTTTGACTAGTTGAGTGGAGTCTAGATATTGCAATGGTTTTGTGACCATGCAACATTGGGATCATCACTAAGTAATGTGCATTGTCCTTGGGATAACCACCAGACTAGCACATTACCCATGATTCCCCGATCTCCTCGTCACTTCACCTTGTTTAAGTCAGTTAATTGAACACTGGTAGACTAGTTAACTTAGTTAGGTGGCAGTTCACTCCCACAACTGCCCGAGAGACTAGACTAGGTGGAAGTTCACTCCCATAACTGTTGGTGTGTGTCCAGATCACTATAGAAAACCACTACAACACATTTTCTTCTCCTCCAATGAGAATTAGTTGATTTATACAGAGTATATCATGTGTAAATTATTCATTATTCATTCGGTTAATGAGAATTATTCCATTCTTTCTCTCTTTCTTCTTCTCTCTCAATTTTTCTCTGCAAATGTGTGTGGTATTTTCTAGATAGATATATTATATGAAGTTTAAACACATTTAAATGGTATCAGAGCTGACAGACTGCTAATAAAATCTACAACAAATTATTTTTGCAGGTACCAAATATTGAAGACAACAGAAAAATGGAATTCCCAAAGAATTCATTCTTACGCCTTACAACTTCTTTGCATGGAAGGAGAATATGGTCATGCATATTTGAAGAATAGGATTTTATAGGTTAACCATGAATAAATAGACATAACCGACATCATCCATAGAAAAATCCAAGTATCTAAATCGAATGGATGAAGCATTCAAAACAATTTGAAGTTTCATTTCTCCCGATCTCCTTTTTCACATATCTTCCTGTAAAACCCCCAATGAATACTGGAACACCATGGAAGGGATATTTGGAAAATAGGATGAGATGAGGGGACACATTCTTGAGTTGGAATTTCTCACATTGGATCCAAAAAGCTTCGACAATATCTAATATTTCTTTACAAAATACAAGGATTTATTGTCGCAACTCAAAGCTTGCGGGGTTGATAAATCTAAGGAGGAGAAACAAATGGTTCTCACAATTCTCTCCAAAATTGGTCCTGAATTCTCCGTGTTGGTATAAACATTCCATTCAGTCAAGTTATCCTCTGGAGCCACCTAGAATATTCTTTCTCTTGAGGAATTTATCGAATCCCTGACACAAGAGAAAACCAAGTTCATAAACATGGGAAACATCAAAGGCCCAAAGGCGCATGCAATTATTGTGAAATATGATAGCCATCAATATCATAAATATAAATATAATGAAAAAATGAAATCTCATGCAAATCCGAAGAAGGAAGGGTACTCAAAACCCTTCACCGATACCTCCAAGTCCAAAGGTGGAAAGGGAAGAAAAGGGGAGAAATGCACATACAACCATAAATGATTCCATCCAGAATCTGCATGCATGAAGAAACAAATATATATAATGACTAAATACTTCAGAAAAATAACCTTGGATATCACATCCTTGAGGATTCCAAGAAGAAGAAGCCAGAAAATCAGAATCCCAAGAAAGGCAATTCTATCCATGCCTTGATTTCCATCAACTCCTCTCTCGATGCTTGGATCGTATATTCAGGAGCATCACATCACATGGATGCCAAAAAAGTAGTCTATTCTTCATTATATGCATGCAAAGGTCCTCCTATTCTGATGGGGCACAACTCTCTAGTCAATGTCATTGACAAAGGAAGGATTGAAGTCACCAATGGAAGCTTCAAGAGTGTGCTGCATGTTCCCAAACTTTTCGTCAATCTTCTCTCTATGTATCAGATGATGAATTCTGGCACCAGAAATAAATTCATATTTACACCTAATGGACATCTATGACATGTAAACCAATTCTAGGGTTTCTACTGGTGTGGTAAATCATCAATATAGATTGTATACATTTTTTGAATTTATTGAACCAGATTATGCTTTATTGCTTACCCATGATGATGAAAGAAGTAGGATATGGCATGAAAGGCTCGGACATTTGAAATTTAGACATATGCAACAACTTAGTAGGAAAATATCGGTTGATGGTATACTAGACATCCATTTCTCCAAATGAATCTGTGAGGGATGTGTTCATGTAAAACACTCTCAAGAGAAATTCGACAAAGGAAATACTTAGAGAGCTTCCTCTCCTTTAGATCTGATCCATTGTGACCTCATGGGGAATTTTTTGCATCCGTCAATCAACAAAGAGAGGTTTTTGTTGAGAGGTCCTAAATCCCTTTAACCCAACAAAAGGAACCAAACCCACCATCGAGGCCCAATTAGACTCTCCATCTTTTAATAGTGGAATGGTTCTCTAGATTTGTCGATCCAGCCAAATAATCAATGGGCTTTACATAGTGATTGACAAGATATCTTCTTATGAAAATTCCTCCTTCAATTTAAGCGTTCTCTTTTTGTATTTTCTTTTACTAGATGAGTCTGATAAAAAGATGTGTGCTAGTATAAACCAACTGGTAAAAGGGGAAATCCTAACTATCGAAGAAGGATGAGCTTGGGATAACCCTTGTGCTCAAGCATGTAGACAAATATTTTCACACCTGTGACAAGCCTAGTAATAATACATTAACTTGGTGGTATTTCAATTATTTACTGAGACATAATTATCAAAAGAAAACATACATGCAATAAAATGATGGCAAGAAAAATAGTTTCCTTATCTCTAATAATTAATCACACATTTAACACAACGATTTTCTTTCCATCATTAGAGACAAGAACTATGAAAATATTGAATCAACTAACTTATCAATATATTCAAAAAATCTTACTCATTATTTCATCCATTCATGAAATAAAGTTGGAAGTAGTTCCTCCTTTAGATCCAATCACACATGCCTTTGATAAAAAATAAAAAATAAATTTGTCTCCGGTCCTAAACAAGACTTCTCAACTAAGGTAGTTCAAAAATAGTAATTTACAATTCCAAAAATTAGGGTCTTTGCCAAAACCATCGACCCATTCTAAAAGGTCACTCCTCTTATTTATAACAAGTTATTAACTAAATATAACTATCAAAAGTGCAAGCTAAGTAAAACAAAACATCGCCACTTGGTGCTTCCATCTCTCTGTCTTCTAAGAGTCATCAAATGGTTTCACTT
Source organism: Picea sitchensis (assembly GCA_010110895.2). Lineage (NCBI taxonomy): Eukaryota > Viridiplantae > Streptophyta > Pinopsida > Pinales > Pinaceae > Picea > Picea sitchensis. The sequence continues at coordinate 50,750 of SNQJ01S0020348.1, read as the reverse complement.
AAGTGGATGACTCTTCTCATACTCTGAACATTTGACGAAGATTTCCTCACATGTGTTGGCATACAAGAATCTGTGTTCATCCATCAGGGCCGAAATCATCTCCTTTATCTCCACTACCTATGCCTGATACTTGACTACTTTAACACGTAACTGTTGTAATGCTACCCAAGCCTTGATCGAGTACTCCATGAACTGTTGTACTTGACCTAGTGCAATGATTTCCACCTTTTCTATCTCTATAGTCCACGATGAGTCTTGTTATGCATGTTGTTTGACTATGTCATGCAAGTTGACAAAGTCCTTGGGTGAGCCGAATTTTGGGAGACCGATGTCTCTCATCCCCCTATTGTTCTTGGTCCAGATTCTTTTTCATTTTTCAATTTCTCTTGAATCTTCTGCTAAGGCTATTGGGAAATATTCACCCAGTATTTGGCTGACTTCCTTATACGATCAATGTTGTTGTCCCTTAGCACCCGAATGTCGTTCTCTTCGACGTCTCAACCCTTTTGAACTGCACTGATGTAATCAATTATTTCCACCACTTGGTGGGCATTCTCATACTAGATTTCCATGTCCTTGCACATTTCTAGTGCCATAAGAGTGTATTCTTGGAAGTCATCTATCCCTATAGTGAAAAGGTACTGCTCACTCATGAATTTGTTGTAGGCATCTTGGAATTCGCTTCTTAAAAATACCATGGCCTATGTGGAGTCTTGATAGTATTTCTCCAAATGGCACAGATGCTCCAACACCTTTAGCATAGTGGCCAACTCCTATTCAACTTTCCTTTCTCTAACCAGAGTGGCATCTGTGATTTCCATCCCTGCGTCGATAAGCTTGGACGTCTTGGCATGCTCTGTGCTGAACAATTTCTCCTCTATAGTGATGAGAATAGAACTATCCAAAGTAAGCCTCCTTTTCTTAGTGGTTTTGTTCATGATGTCTTTCCTCTTTTGGTCGTAGGTGATTTATTATATATCAGTGACCTCATCAAGAGGTTCCGGGATTTGTTGTTCTCCCCAAGTAAGACTATTTCCTAGGCTTCCAATGGTGTATATATGTTCAAGACTGGGTTCTTCAACCTCTTTTGTATGTCCCAATGGCTCGGATTCTAATTATTTCTCATCGGGTGGTAAAGTACTAGTCAAAACCAAGGAATCAGGGGAAGGTTTGGTACTTACTTGGTAATTGACCATTGAAACGTCGATTTCTTGTTGTGGAATTTCTTCTCTTTGTTCACCCAATACTAGCTCATCTGTTGAGATATCCATTGGGGTTCCTGGTATGTCAAGTGGCTCAATGTCCAATGCACTTTCTACCTCATGCTTGTTCTATGGGAGGCTCTGACTTGGATCATTGAGACCTGAGTCAGATGATTTCTCAGGTTCCTTCTCCTCTATAATTTTCACCGGAGTGACCAGAGACACCTCTGAACTCTTGTCATCATCGTAGATGGTAATTAAATTGAAAAAGGGATTTGGTATACTTTTCCTTCCTAATTTCCTTGATATCTTGGGCTGAGCCTAAACTTCCCCTGGTGATCCAAATGGTGGTGATGGAGCTTCAAGGTTTTATGAACCGATGGCTTCTTCAATATGTATCGGCTCTGGGCCACTTGGTTCTCCTTGACTTTTGACTGGGTCATTAGTCAGGATCCTCTTCATCTCTACCATATTAGGACCATTTTGTAATTGATAAATGATTCTCTATGTCCCTTCTATCAAGAGCAATCCCCTTCTCTGTGCCTTTGTTATTTTTGAAAATATGATTTCTTCTCTGGCTTTGAGGGCCTCTTGAGCTGTCTTCTCTATCATTTCCACCTGGTCATGTTTGGTTTGGCCATCCTTTGCACCACCTTGTCCCAATCCTAGGCACACTCTGTGAAAATTTCATCCTCAAACTTATCATGAGCATATGGCCAACATGATTATACTTGTGAAGCGTGTTGGGGGACTAGGCCTTTATGTTCATTCTTGCATAATTGACCTATCAGGAACCTGAATTCAAGTTGGCTCAACCCTTCTAGTTTGGCTTGAGCAGTATCTTTCACCAGATCAAACTCTATATGAAAATCGTAGGGTATGAAATCACGTTTCTTGTCTTTGACCAATGTGGTGTTATAACCCTACAAGATGGTCTGATAACAAATTTCCCCCACAACAAGCTGGTCTGGGACATGAGAGGGTAGGAGATGTGGTGCTCTGGTGGCCCTAAACACTCTGATGTAGGTTGAGTGTTCATCTAAATACCAATGGCCTACCTTTTCTATCATTTTCTTGGTTGTCACAGATAGTCCTCGACATTCCTTCTTAAAAATAATAAAATAAATCCAAGCGATGAATTCATCACAGATGAGTGCACAAAACTTCTTGTACCTGTTCTCCCACAGTATGTTGAAGTAGACGTGAATTGGGAGCTCTACAAGATGCCATATTAGATTCATGCTGGCAAATACATTCCTTGCGCACATGACATCGAGTAGGTATGAGGCCATGTAGAAAATGGGTGCCTTCCCTTCCTTCAATGTCTGAGTCTGTTGTACACAGATGCTCAATTGTTTTTGAGGTTATCGCTCCCTAGTTAAAGCTTCTCCTGATGTTACACATTATTTTCATCATCCCTATGACCATTAATGATGTAAACCTATCTATTGTCTTCAGAAGGATCAGTGGCCTGAATTCCTGAGGAAAGAAGGGAGAAGAACTTTGTCTGAGAGATGAAATCATATTTTCCTTTGTAAAAACCCTAATAAGGAGGATCATCGCACCCTATATAGTTATAGGGGTGCAACGATCCTGCATCATCGCATGTTGTACTTAACTTGGACTGCAATGTCGTCGCACTCTACTCAGTTATAAGGGTGTAGATATTTTTGTATGTGGGAAAAATGAGCATCTTCTCGATGCTTCTAGAAGGAGAAATTTCTATGGTGAGGTGGCCTTCAATCGTTTTGGATATTACTCATTTTTCTGATTTAGTGGGATCATCCTAATATCCTCACCTTATCCTCTTCAGCTTATAAAAGGAGAGGAGCTCTCATGGAGAAAGTTAGATTGGAAATTTGGTTTGAGATTGTTAGCTTGGTTAGAGTGTCGTTGAGATTTGCTTTGTCAAGATAGATTGTTGATCTTGGAATCCATGGAGCAGAAGTGTGTGGGAAGAAAGGAGTTGTTGGAAGGAACCTTACGACATCAAGGCTTTGGTTTTAATAAATCTTTCTATTATTTAATACAGATGTACTTTTATTTCCTATATGAATATTATTTGTCCATATTGTACGATTCCTTGATCACATACATAGTGTCATGTCAAGTAGGCTCTGTTATTCTTGTCTTCATTGGCTTGTGTTCTTTTGCAGATATTTCCCCATAAGCCTCATGATGGAGCTTTGATTGCATTGGAGAAGTTGAATATTCGATATTTAAAAGGTATGTTCTAGATCCATTTCTCCTTTGATAATTGAAATATAAGGAAAGAGAAGTGTATTTTCTTTTTTTGTTCTAGTTTCGTAGTGAACCTAAGGAGATCAGTTTGTGTCTTCACTTACCGATTAGTCCAATAACAAAATTGGTGACTCCACTGGGGAACAGATTGTTTTCCTAGTTTGTCTTGCTTTCTTTCTTTGATTTCCTGGGTTCTATTTTCTGAGTCAGTGGGAGATCCAAATGAAATATTTGACTGTTTAAATTCACTGGAAATCATTCATGAATTTTATTTTTTCCTTTTTTTTTATTTTGATCGTCGCACCCTGATTTGAGAGACAATGCGATGATCTAGGATCGATGCACCCTACCTTTTGAGACAGTGTGGTGTCATCGCACTATATTTGTTCTCTAGAATTTGACGATCAAGGATCGTCGTGCTATGTTATTCTACAGCCTGCGATGATTGTTTCAGTTATAAAGCATTGTTTTTTCTTTAGAATTGTTTAGTGAAAGAACACTTATTTTCTGAACATCTCATGTTAAAAGAGAAAAAAAAATTGGGTTTATTTGTTTTATATAGATTTTCTATTGCTTTTAGCTATCTTTGAAAACACAAATTTTAATTTATTGCTTTGCATTAGGTTGGGTGCATCTTTGGATTTTTGAAGTGGAAACATTGCATGGTTTTTGACATTTTTGGTCTTAAAATATTTAAAAACATTCCCCCTCATGGACAAGAATCATGTATTAGTGTACAATATCTTTGTCGCATTTATTGAATATATTAATGTTGATAAGTTTAATAACATTTTTGGGACATTGTGCATATGGGAATGATAAACGTTTTCTCCTTATCGTAATATAACTTTCATTGAAGTGAAATATTTGCATTCTCATTTCTTTGCATTGTTTAGAGTCAGTCAAAACATCATTTGGTCCACGCCATTTTCCTCATGAGTAAACAACAACCTTAAAATAAAGCACTTATAAAAAATTATTAGACATTTTTATATTTTCTGGTAGCAAACCTACATTATCTTAGGGTGTAGGGCTTTGGAAGAGGTGTGAAAGATAACTTTCCAAAGCTGCAAAAAAACATATAATCTTGTGCTAGGGAGAGTTAAATCCACTTGATACATTTTTCCATGGGAATCCCTTCTAACACAAGGGTCAATCATGAGGTTGCATTAGGGATGACAAAGTTACTCACACTTCGTTTTTGGTCTTAGTGTAGAGATTTTGCATATTATTGGGGGTCACTTGAGAGGAAAATCCTATGGGGACCTTCTTGAGTTGATTTCGGGCTTAGATACCCTGCCCTTGCATGTGGATCGGACTTTTGAGTACTTCCCTAGGAATCATTGTCGTAATTGGTAACCTTAGTTGCCTATATCTTTAGATTCTTTACACAAGGTGACTGTGGAGGGGAAAGTCTTCACGGTACCTGGAATCAACGTTGGCCAAAATCACTCTGTCTCCTTGGAGGGTATACCCATGTTTATGTGTGGGAGCTTGCACCAATGTGTAATTTCGTTAAGAAGGTCTTCAACATAACTTTTCCACCCACACTATCTGAGCCCCTTCTTATATTTTTCTCGCAATGTTGGATTTCATCACCAACTTGTGTATTCATTGTGAGAAGGTTTTGTTTGTTTTCTTTCTTCCTAGATTTTTTAGCGTGTTTTGTTTGTTTTCCCTTACAAGACTGTAAGTTCTGTGTTTAATGGTGTTAGTTCCTGGAATGACCAATGAAGAAACCCCTGCTCCAGGGAAGCCCTATGTTTTTCGTTCTTACGGAAACATTGGTCCTCCTCACATCACTACTTTGAGCCTTATAGGTCTCACAATTGGATTACCGGTATGGTTTTTTTTTCACTCGAGTAATCATGAATGTAGCAAGTGATTCGATTGTAAGCACTTCCCCCAAAGAACATAAACCTCATGTTGATCCTTCACTGTCCTCACTAGTAAGATCTCCTTCACCTTCTTCACTTGCAAGGTCTTCTTCTGTTTTATCTTCTTAGTCGATTGAAATCTCTGAAGCTAGTAACCTGGTGAATAAGAAGAAGAAGAAAAGGAAGATTAAGAAGAAGAAAAATAAGCAAGGGTCTAAGATTCCAACCACTACTAGACATGTTAGAAACCAACCAGTTACTGTTAATCATGTTGAGAGTGTTGATGATGCCAAGATTACCCAAAAAACTCATAATCCCAAGTACTCTTGCAGGCTTTGTAAGGGTAGCCATATTCTTAAGGATTTCCCTAGTCTATCCAAGGATATAGAAGAATGGTATACACACCCTCGTCATCCCATGTCGTCAGCCTCTAAACAACATGTTGATGACGTCCCATCAAATAGTCATGATATCGTTGGGAAGAAGAAAAGTAGAGTCAAGTTCTCATGTATGTTATGTAGAGGGAGTCATCAAAATCATATTTTCCCTCTTATGGATGAAGCCTCTAAATTACTAGAAGACATGACTATTTCCCAGACTCAACTTCTAGTTGCTTATCACAAGCTTACTCTCGACCCACCTATAGTTGATGGAATGATCAATCTGGTTCCTTCATTGGTTAGTGTGGTTGATCAGGTAGTCAATCTGGTCATGTCCTTCATTGAAACAATTGAAAAAGTGGTCAATCCGATACCATCCTCGGTTGATCCTACTCTCCCGTTAGAGAGTGAAACCCAAACGGTTGATATGTTTCCTTCCGTAGACCCCATTCTCCCCTTGGAGAATGCAACTCATTTGGTCGATTTGATCTCATCATCAGTCGATCCTACTCTCTCGCTAGAGAGTAAAAATGTTACTGCCCATATTTTTCTCGTTGATAGAAAATCTACTATGTTGGTGGGCATTCCTCCTTCTCCCATGGAACCCCATCCAAGTAATGAGGCCATCCTTTTTGATTGGGGTTCTCTAATTCGACCTTGTCTTCCCTTGCACATTCCTTTCAAGATTACAATACATGATTGTGATCGGGACACTCCTCAAATGTTGATAGACGAAGGTTCATCCGTTAGTATTTTGTCCTCTATTGGTTGGAAATATTTGGGTTATCCTCAGCTTGTGCATTTATGCATAATCTGTTGTCTTTCAACAGAAGAACCAGACACCCTTTAGGAGTCCTTCCTCAATTTCCTATAACTTTGGGAGGGAAAACTGTCATTATTGACGTCATGGTAGTCCAATACCCCTTGGATTTCGATTTACTCCTTGGGAGAGATTATGTCTATGCCATGAAAGTCATTGTGTCCACTCTTTTTCGTGTGATATGTTTCCCTCATGATGGAAGAATTGTTACTATTGATCAACTTTCATTCGCTGGCCCTAAATTTACCATCAACTCAAAGACCCCCCTAAACGGTTCTTATATTAAGATGGTATTGCCCCCGCCATAGGTCAATTATGTGGCATTGTCTCCCATGCTCTTAGTTGTCGATGTAGATGAGCCTCTCCCTATATGCTCAATATCTTATGACTTGGATCTGGTGGTTGACATGGTGATCTCTTTGGTAGGTTTATTGGATCCTGACCTCCTTACCCCTTTCACGACCCTCGACATGAGTTCCTTCCAGAGTCTGTCTCTTCTGTCCACTAAATATCTCTTGGAATCCTTGACCAATTTTTGTGCCTTGACATGGTGTCCTTCCAGAGAACTATCCTCTTGGAAGCCATGATCAAGAAGAGAATATTTGAGCATGGTTTTCTGATTTAAATCTCATTAAAAAATGAAACCATTTTTTAGCATGGTTTTCGGATTCCAATCTCATTAAAAAATGAAACCATCTTTGAGCATGGTTTTATGATTTCAAGCTCATTAAAAAATGAAACTAGCCTTGAGCATGGTTTTCTGATTTCAAGCTCATTAAAAAATTAAACTAGTCATGAGGATAGTTTTGCGTCTCTATGGAAACCTCGTTAAAAAATGAAACAAAGGTTACGAGCATAGTTATTATCTCTGTATCCATCTCATTAAAAAATGAAACAGAGGTCTAGGGATTTAACCCAGATTCTCAAGCATAGTTCTTGTCCCTATGTCAAGCTCATTAAAAAATGAAATAGTTTTTTACCTCTTCGATTGAGTCAAGTACTTCGTTAGTTATATTATTTGAAGTTTCTTTTCATCCACTTATTTCGTTGGAGGAAATGAGATTGGGGGGAAATTATTTCAGCCTCTAGACCTCATGTTGAAGTTAAAGTCGCTAGTTTCTTAAGTTCGGGGCTAAGTACCAACCATCCCTATGTTATGCGTTGAGAAGTCCAAGCATATTTTTATATGGTTCAATCTTGTGTAAAAATGAAACCACTTACCTCAAGCATAGTTTCCTTTGGTTCAAGCTTGTGTAAAAATGAAACTAGGTCCAAGCATAGTTTTGGCTAGTTTTAAGCTTGTGTAAAAATAAAATCTATCCCAAGCATAGTTTTGTTTTGTTTTAAGCTTGCATAAAAATGAAAACAATCCAAAGATTAGTATTTGTTCGTTCTCATGCTCATAAATACCTGAGAATGTAACCGAGTAAAATTTTATCACTTTTTCAGACTCTTAAAGGTTATATGAAAAAAGGAACCCTGGAGTTCCCTTTAATCTCTTTTCAGACTCTCTAAACATGAAAATATTGTCGAGCGATCTTGTTCTTTTCACACTCGTTAAAGTATTTGAAGAAAAAATCTATTGAGTAGTATATTATCTCTTTTTCGGTCTCATTAGACTAATTTACGAAAAAATGACATTTTGGAGTTTCCTTTAAGTGTTTTTCAGACTCTCTAAACATGAAAACCCCTGAGTTTTCTTTCTTTGGACTCGTAAAAAAAACATCGAAAGGCCCATATGGGATCGAACCACTCCTTCCTAGGGTTCATTAAATATACTTTGAGGGAATCATCCGAAGGATGAGATTACATTACAAGAATATGTTATCCTCCTCAAGATTGTGTAAAAATAAAGAGGTACTCACCAGAAATGGTGGCGGAAAATTTGGGAAAGAAATGTATCTAACCTGCATTCTATGGAAGAGTCACCTTTGAACATGAAACCCTTTCACTCACTTTGTTTCTAGGTTGGAAAATACGCTTGTCTCTTGATCATACTCCTTTATAATATTAAAAATCGGTCTATGATCCCTGTTGTTGAGTCAGTGTTTCCAAGACAGTTGTCGTGTCATCAATATTTTCAAAGAGAAGTTCAACCCGAAAAGCCTTCTATTGCATCGACAATTTCTGCACTCCTTAAGACTTCTATTGCATAGACCATCCTTGAGTTAGTCCTCATTCACTTGTTACTTTGATCTACCTCAAATATTTTTACCCATTTCATGTCATTGATGGGGGATACATTAAGGCCCTCCTATGAAAAGTCTTTTCTTGTCGACTTCAACTCATTATCCAAGAATTAGACTTAAAAACTAATTAGTACCTTGGAACTTGCATGCCTTAATGGCATATTTCCTCGCTTTTGACAATGGGTTTTCATTATTAACACTTGATTGGGAGATTCCTCCAAGTATTCGACTTCAGCTCACAAATTCTCACCCGTTGGATTGTACTAGTGTACCTTGGGGATCATTGACATTAATGGTGATTTACCTCGCACTTGTTAATGGTATACATTAATGATCGGTAATCAAGTGGTTTCTACCATGTTCGACTCCAACACATGTATTCGCATGGTTAGATTCATACTATAGAGTGGTGGATATGAAGACCCTAAATCGTTTATGACAGATTCAAGTTGTGTTGGAGTATATTTAGATTGTAGTGTTGCATAGATCCATAATGTATCTCTTGTGGCTATGTTCAAATTTGAGTCTTTAACACATATATCCACAGTGTGTTTTTGGTTCCTATGTTCATATTTGAGTCATATTGGCATGGATCCACAGTGTATGTTTGGTGGCCATGACCTTTCTTACTTGACATGGATCTTTGCATGTCGGCATTTATGCTTTGATTCATTTGTATTCTGAGTATGGGAATGCCTACCTCAGTGATGATATATTATTGTACTGTATTTCCTTGTTTGTTGGTAGGTTTTCGACCAACATGTTCCTTGTTCCCTACACACACTTGACAAAGTATTTCAGCTATCATTTTGTTCTAAATTCATACTTTGTGGGGATCTCTGTTACACATTATTTTTGTCATCCCTATGATCGTTACTGATGTAAACCTATATGTTGTCTTCAGAAGGATTAGTGGCCTGAATTATTGAGGAAAGAAGGGAGAAGACCTTTGCCTGAGAGATGAAATCATATTTTCCTTTATAAAAACCCTAATAAGGAGGATCATCACACCCTGTCCATTTATAGGGGTGCAATGATCCTGGATCGTCACATGTTGTACTTAACTTGGTCTGCAACGTCGTCTCACTTTGCTAAGTTATAAGGGTGGGACAATTTTCGTATGTGGGAAAAATGATCATCTTCTTGATGCTTCTAGAAGGAGAAGTTTTTATGGTGAGGTGGCCTCCGATTGGTTTGGATCTTACTCACTTTTCTGATTTAGTGGCATCATCCTAAGATCCCCATCTTATCCTCTTCAACTTATAAAATGAGAGGAGCTCTCATGGAGAAAGTTAGATTGGAAATTTGGCTTGATATTGTTAGCTTGGTTAGAGTGGCTTTGAGCTTCACTTTGTCAAGATAGATTGTTGATCTTAGAACTCATGGAGCAGAAGTGTGTGGGAAGAAAGTAACTGTTGGAAGGGACCTTATGACATCAAGGCTTTGGTTGTAATATCTCTTTCTATTATTTAATACAGATGTACTTTTCTTTCCTATATGAATCTTATATGCCCATATTGTATGATTCCTTGATCACATACATAGTTTCATGTCAAGTAGGCTCTGTTATTCTTGTCTTCATTGGCTTGTGTTCTTGTGTATATATTTCTCCATAAGCCTCATTTCGGAGCTTGGATTGCATTAGCGAAGTTGGATCTTCGATATTTAAAAGGTATGTTCTATATCCATTTCTCGTTTGATAATTGAAATCTAAGGAAAGAGTAGTGTATTGTCTTGTTTTGTTCTAGTTTCGTAGTGAATCTAGGGAGATCATTTTGTGTCCACACTTACCGATTAGTCTGATAACACTCAAACATATCCACTATGTATGCCAAATTCATCCATGCTTTTGCAAACTTGGAGCAATCATTTTCTCCATATATCTAACAGATGAGAGCCATCAAATAGATATATGACTCCCTTAGGTTGATTGTTCCTTACCAACCATTGGTCCGGTTAGTGAACTTGTTTTCCTCCTTCCACCATGAAAACATCAGCCAACTAGTGTCATGGAGTTCATAGAACTTCACCATGAAGTCTGCATTGAGCTGCTCCTCTGGGTCCCTAATCTTGTAGTATTTCTGGAATTCTGTCAGGAGGAAAAATCTGACACATCCACCATTATCATAGTTGATCAAGCACTTCTTCCTGTCTGTATGGTCAATGAGACATTTTAGAACCTCTATTTAGGGGAAAATGGGAGTTATGCTTGCCACCATGTGTAAATACGACCATCGGATGTTGGGGAACACTTAGTCATCGAGCGCCCTTACATCCTAGTCATTGTGTGGGATATACTTTGGGTATTCTTCTCAGCTAATTATTTTGAATAGATCCCCCCACTGTGGGAGCTCAACTTTGGATTTGATGCTTGCTTATGTATCACCAAAGGCCGGAGGATGGAAAAAATATTTCTTCATTGATGTTTTAATGACAGGCTCCACCCTGGGAGAATAGTCCAACTGCCTTGCGGTCCCTGGAGAAGAACCTTCACCTGTTTCAGCTTCTTTCAGCTTGGGTGCTCTCGAAGAGCATCTGGTAGTTGGCTTTCTCAATGACATCTAAACTGCAATTATACCATAGTTTAGAGACCATGCAAGAAAATGAGATGCATATATATAAATTACGACCAACAAATCGACAAACTTGAACACATACCTCTACATCTTGTTTAACCTGGTTTTGATCAAAATGAGGGTCAGTACAGTCTCAAGACGCTCGCTTTTCTCCTTTGGAAGCTATGGAATTCAAACTTGTTTGCAGAATGAATTTGTTCAAAACTGTTCTTAGATATTTAAACAGGTATGAACTTACCTTGTCATATCAACAATTCAATTCGAGTTATGAGTGTAATTTCATTAAATCCACCGCCATATCTTCAAGCATGCTTAAAATTAAATTCATTGTGGTTTGGTGGTGCAGGCGCAGGTGGTAATGTGGTATATCGATGATTTCAAAATGTTGTTGTCTAATCGGTGCACAGGGTAGAAACTAATGCCAGATCATGCATTAACTAGTTCCTTAAATGTCCAAAATCCGATCGTATCTAATGTCGCAAACATCCCATCATTCTTCTCTTTCAGTTGTTGGATTGAGGTTTAGGATTGTGTTGTGAACATTTTCATTCATATACTCCTACAAAATCTTTGACTCCATTTGATATTTCCATACAGAGCTAACGTAGAAAATTTGACTAGGAGGTGTGACAAGAACCTAGGGAACCAAAATGACTCGGGATAAGACTAGACCGTATGACCCTCTTATGTGGTAAATACATGTGGCATTCGAGACCAGTGACTTTAATTTCTCATGTTAATCAGAGTTGGGGTTTTCTTTAATCCATACATTATACAACCCAATCCTATCTTGTTGATGCTGAAAAGGGTCACGGATTGGTAATCGACGATAAACTTACCCAAGTTATCTCAGATCGACTCCCTCGAAAAAGTCCTGATGCCTAAAATGCATCGGAGATCAGAGATAACTTTATCACGCGATTCAAAATGATTGTTGTGATATTTATGGATTTCCCCAATCCTGATAAAGTGCATAGAGCATCGACTATCGACGATTTATTTAGATCCTTTGTTAGCGTATGTCTTTCTCATATTTTTGCGACGCCAAATGGGATCGGCTATCTCTCGAACCTTTATGTGAATAAATTATACAAACCAAAACCTCCTTTGTCGTTGCCGATGAGGATCAACGCTCGACGCCTGTTGTTTTTGCATGGTTCCTTTACTTACTTGAATTCCTTTCGACGCCGAACCTGAGCATGTTAGGTGCAGTGTTTAGCTGTCGATTCTTAATTCGGGTGTTAAGGTCCTTTAGACATGAGGTTTAAAAAGTTTAAACAAAACCTGACTAGGTGATAAGAGACATGAAAACAAACAAAGTTAAACCATTTCCCAAAGTGAAATTGATTTAGGCAGTGAAGAAAACAAGTGGTACCCAAAAAGTGATAAAATTTCATAAGGATTTTAGGGTGTGTTGAGTGCTCAACAAATGACGATTTCCTGGGTGAAAGAATAATATTTGTTACTTCCCCAGGCTTAGTTGATGCAGAAGATGGTTAAGAACTTAACTCGTTTTGTTTTTTATCAGAGTCTCTTCTATCCTTGCATTTGAAATTTCCCTGGTTCGTGAATCTATCCCTGCTTGTGGGGTCTCAAACTTTATTCCACCTTCAACTACTTTAACCATGACCCATGCCCTCTTTTGAAAAGAGTTGAGTAAATAATTCACTGGCACCATGCCTTTTATTTAACATCATTCACTTGCTACGGTGTTTCTCCGCTGCCAGCGAGCATCCATAGACCTCGCGGAGTCAACCTGATGTCACAGACCTTGCTCCACTGCCAGTGAGCATCCATATTCCTAACGAAGTTATCTGCATACCCTCTCCTACTTTTCACTAATTTGATATAATTTATTTTATTTCAGCAGAATGCCCTGAGCGAGTGGGAGAGGAGGACGTCTGTTATTAGCAAAATGAGATGGTTAAGGTGAATTTTTTCCTAGCTCTGTCTTAAGGTACATGTGGTCCTTTCCATATTACCATCTTTCCCTTTAGGTTTTACCAGACCACCAGGAGTACACTTCATCACTTTGTGAAGTTTGTTTATTTTCACAGGTTAGATACAAAAGTCCTTCAAAGCAACCACAATTCTCCCAACGCTTCTTATGTTGTATGTAAGCATGATTCAGAAATAGATTTTGTTATACCGCCTGAACTAAAGTCAACCAATGCCTTGCGGAACACAAACTTCAAAGCGCAAAAAATACTATAACAATAAAACAAAAAATGAAGGACTCTGTAATCAGCCTACCTAAAAACAAAATATCATGAAAACACACACATTTATTTTTTTATTTTTTTGTAACATAAATATTTTTTTAGGGCTTGGCCATTCACCAAGAGGGCGTTAGGTTCCCCCCTTAGATTTTTCAACCGATACGTTCCTACCCCAAGTTTCTCGGCTACCTGAAAATTTCTGAGCCATAGTTTCCGAAATTTCAAATGTTTTCCCTTCGGCTCATTCACTCTGTCCCATTTTAGGACTAAGTCTCCTACTTCAAAATTATTCTCTTTGGCCTTATGCTTGTCAAACCACCTTTTAACTATCTACTGATGAGAAATGAACTTTGATTTTTCTTTCTCCCTTTCTTCTTCCATCATGAGGAGGGTATCAATTCTTTGTTGAATAACCAATGAGGGTTGTCCTCAAGAGTCTTGAGCAAGTTGAAGAGATGGAAGATACAGTTCATTTGAGAGAATGGATTCTTGTCTGTATACCAAAACATATGGGGAATTCCCTATAGATTCCTTGGGTGTTACTCTATCATCCCATAAAGCATTATGAAGTGAACTGTGCCAATTCCTCAAGTTGTATGCAACTCTTTTCTTTAATATCCTCACTAGGTTCTTATTGATTGATTCTGCCACTTTGTTCCCCTGTGGATAGTAGTTTGCAGAGTACTTGATTATGATTCCTTTGTCTAGAGAAAACTATGTTAATAGGGTGGAAGAAAAATAAATGACATTATCGAAAACAAGGATGAAAGGAATACTAAATTTTGTGATCAGTTGTTGTTCTATGAATTGGATCACCACCTTTTCGTTTACATGAGTCAGAGGGACAACCTCTACCCATTTCGTGAAATAGTCTGTGGCAGTCAGTATGTATCTATGTTGTTTTGAAGAACTCGATGTAATTTCTCTTATGATATCTAACTCCCATTGCTTGAATGGCTTGGATATGGCCACAAGTTGGAGTGGGACAACTTCTCTTTTTTCCCTCCCAACCCTTATTTGACAAGTTTTACAGTTCCTAGTGTATGTGTGAGCATCCCTGAACAGAGTAGGCAAATAATAGTCGGTTCTCAGTATTTTGTGAGTGGTGGTATTCCCTACGAAGTGTCCACCTGCAGGACCATCATGGAGCTCCTTCAGAACCTTTTCTGCATCTTCTCGTTCGAGACATATTAAAAGTACCCCATCAAAATTAACGTGGAAGAGCACTGAATTTATGAGACGATATTGTGTTGTTTTTAGTCTGAGAGTTCTCCTTTACTTAGGGTTTAGATTTTCCGGGAAAGTCCCATGGTACAAGAGATAAGATAATTTCCAATACCAAGACTCCTGCCCTGGGTATACCTATGAAGCTTCACTCTACCATAATGACAATTCATTCTCCCACCCAGGGTCTTCATTTACTTGGTCCTAGGCTTCAGCTGTCAGTTTACATAATCCTTGTCCCTTAACCAGTTTGGAAAGCTTTATATCGAGATCAAATTCTTGGAACACTACCATCAAGTTCCCTCTTCTTTCCCCCATCTTCTTCTAAGTGAATAGGGATCAAATTGTGGGATGAGGCACAATGACTTTGGTGTAGTTCTTTAGGATGTAAGATCTGAAGTGTTTCATTGTATTGTATGTCACATAATCCTACTTTTCTATAGAAGGGTAATTTAGTTCGTCCCCTTGGATATTAGTGCTCATAAATGAGACTAGGGCCTCATTGTTGTCATCATCCTTTTGAGTCAATACTACACCTAATGATTGGTCGGAGTCAAAAGTGTAGAGGAAAAAATATTTGCTAAAGTCGAGACTTTGCAACACTGGAGCTTTAGATATTGCAGTCTTAATATTGCTGAAAGAATTTTTTATTTCATCATCCCACTTAAATTCAACATCTTTGTAGATCATTTTTTGTAAGGGTTTGATAGTTTCAGCGAAATCGGGGGTGAAGTTTCTCACAAAATTGATTTTCCTAAAGAAGGATTGCATAGCCTTTTTGTTGTGGGGTAATGTAAGCTGAGATATAGCCCTAATTCATTTTGGGTCTATGTGAATTCCTTCTTGAGATATAATATGAGCTAGTAGTTTCCCTTCCTTGACACCAAAGAAATTTTTCTTAGGGTTTAAGGATATACTGTATTTCCTACACCTTTCAAAAATCTGGGTTAGGTGTTGGATGTGATCTTCTCTATAAAGTACTACAAATTTGTTGATTATTCCTTGAAACCCTATGTTAATGACCCTTTGGAAGGTTTCCCCTACATTGATTAACCCAAAGGGCATGTGTTTATAAGAAAAAGGTTCCCCACTTGGTTCAGAAGGTAGCTTCCAATCAGTCTTCCTATGAAACTAGAACTTGGTTATAACTTGAAAAACCATCCAGCAGAGAAATAACTTCAGAACTAGACACTGTCTGCAAGATTTTCTCCATTGGTGGTACTGGGTAGTTGTCCTTTTCTTATGCCCTATTGAGGTTTCTAAAATCCACACACAGACGGATATCCCCATATTTTTTCCTGACAGGAACCAAATTTTCTACCCATGCAGAGTGTCTAACCTGGAAGATAATTTTAGCATCTACTAATTTCTTCAACTCTTGACACATGAGAGGCTCTAGGAATGGGTGGTACTTCTGAAGATTTTTTTGGAAGGGTTTTACTATGGGTTTTAACAGGATTGTGTGTTGGATCATGCGAGTATCATAAGTTTTCATATCTCGGTAGGACCATGCAAAAACATCTTGATATTTCTTGAACAATTTGAGATAGGATTTCCTTTCTTCTTTAGATATTGTCTTTCCAAGATTTATATCCTTAGGGTTTTCCAGGGTTCCTAGGTTTATAGTCTCGTACATGGCATATGAACTCCTTGTCTTTGTGTTCATTGACCCCTTAAATATTTCCCTTAAGTCGAAAAGGTTCTCTAAATTGGCTACCCCTTTTGATATCATGTGAAACATTGGTTTGTCAGTTGATTGATTTGTTTTAGCTCTTTGTACATGGGGACCGATTTCTACTAGTTGCTCCTAAAATATTTCATCATCAATAGCCAGATCTTTAAAATTTTCCTGAATGGATAAAATTTTTATGATCTGGTCATCTCCTTCAAAGACCTTCCAATTATAAATATTGTTGGGCACTGATGGTTTGTATAGTAGCTCCACAGTGAACCGAGAGGCTTCATAGTCTTCTAAATGGGATAGCCTCGAGGAAGTAGTGGCTACGGAATCAATAAGAGTGTTCTTGATTCTGGGGATTTTTGTAATGTTGAAAGCTTCAAAATGTTCTATTAGCATGTGCACTTAATTTTGATAATTCCTTAGGTAGGAAGAGTTGCAATGTATAGTATTCCTTACTTGCCTAATGATGATTTCAGATTCTCTGGAAACCTTTAGTTCTTTAACGTTTAAGTCCATGGATTTATTTAGCCCTTGTACTAGAGATTCATACTCGATGGTGTTGTTTGTGCATTCAAAATCTAGTCTGGAAGACAGGAAATTTTGTTTACCTTTGGGATAAATGAGGATACACCCCACTCTTGATCCTTCTTGTGACCTAGGCCCATCGAAGTACAGGGTCCAAAATTGTGAGGGAATACCATCAGCTTCTTTTTTCTTACCACTTTCCTCATTTCCTCCCATCTTCTCTTTGTTTTTTAATAGAGGTTATTGACATAAGAGGATTTCTTCTGCCGTCGTTGGCAAATTTTATTGAAAAGTCATTTCAGAGTTTTGAGTAAGAGGGACATTATATGAGAGAGGTGAGAAATTACCGAAATTAGAGTTGAAATAATAATTTTCTAGCATGGGGAAATCTGTCGAAGAGGGTTTGTTGAGGGCTTCTAGGTTGGTGACAATATGTTTTAGAAAAATTTCCCCATCGATCCTGATCATATTCATGTGTCCCTTTAATGGAAACCAAAGGTGAGCCCAGTATGTACTAAAGTATCTGTTCAATTTCTCAGACCAATCTCGACTAAGTAGCAATCCATAAGCTTCTGGGATATCTACTACAATGATGTCAATCACTTAAACAAATTTTGGGTGTGTCGTCATTTTGATCATGACATCCTTGAGTTCTCCCATAAATTTCACTTGGGTTATGTCCAGTTATATCACATGTTTATCACTTTTGAGAGGGATTGCATTTAATTTCTTGCAGATAGATAATGGCATAACATTAGAGGATTCCCCTGAGTCAACCAAACAATTATGGAGGTTTATGTTGAAGACTTCAAATCTCAAGAGGAATGCTAGGACAAAAGGCTTTCCCCTTTTATCTTCAGAGAAAACGTTTACAGTTGGTTTATTTGTTAGATCCGTGGGTGATGGATTTTCCCCTTGGTTAGTTTTTTTAATAGGAGCTTCTACCATATTCAAGGATTGTAATAGGAAGTCCTTTTGCTATGGAATCCTATAGATATCCATGACTGATATATTTTCCTTCAATTTCTTTATATCTTCTACTATGTTGTAGTCTAGCTTAGGTGATTCTCTTGTATGGATATTTATAGGATTTCTTTGGGGGGGGGAGGGGAAATGTTTTCGAGTGATCGGATGTTGGTTTTCCTCTCAAATTTTGGGAAATGGTAAGGTCATTCAAGACTAACTGACCCCTACTTCACATTTTCACATCCAAGACCTCAGCGGGTGGCTCTTTATTGGCAGGTTAGGGTCCCACAACCGCATGGTTTTTTCTTCTGTTGGGTCAACTTCCTCTTGATAAAAAATATTCACCGTTGGGATGCTTAATGTTTTGGTAAGGGAAAATTCGTCTAGGAACTGATTGGACATCAAATCCATGGCATGCACCCATTTTGGACAATCTCTTACAGAATTTTTCTCTTGATGATATGTACAGAAAGATGTTAGGACCCTATAATGTACCTTTTTGTTCATACTTTTTTCCTTCATTACATCCTTTTCCCACTCACATTTAAGCCTACATTATCACCTTAACCTATTTTCCCAAAGGTATATAACGTTTCTTCTCTTTTCTATATGTTTAATTTATTTTACATGTAAATTTACATTACTCTCATACTGAACCATTAAATATATAGTTGCTGAAACAGTTTGAACTGCAGTTAACATACTGTTGTTGCTTGAAGACCACATTGCTGAAACAATCAACAGTATGCACATTTCGTTGCTGAAACAATCCATGATTTGCGACATTGAAACAACCTTTCACATATAGTAGCAACAAGAAGAAGTTGTTACATTGACCGCAATAGCCTATTGGCATGTTTTACAGGCAGCGTATGCTTGTCATTGATGGCAAGTATAGCAGCGATGATGGCTTGAGTACAGGAGCATGATCAACAATGCAGTGATAATGGGGAGGAGCAGCAACAGTGATCGTTGGATCAACAATTCAGAATTCCCGATGGCTGTCAAATCTCAATGTAGACAAGAGGAGCACGCAGATATGGATGATAGATCTTGGGCGTTAGATCCAAGCGCAGGGTCTAACCACCGTTGGATCCAGGAGAGATTGAACATTATTTAAAGTGCTAGGAGAAGCGGGCTTACAAAATCCTGAAAGCAGGAGGACCATCCATCTTTGGGAAGGACACGTGGACATGCAGATATGGAGGATAGATCTCGGGCATTAGATCTGAGTGCAGGGTCCAACCATCATTAGATCCAGGAGAGCCTGCACATTCTTTAAAGTGCTAGGAGAAGCGGGCTTACAAAATCCTGAAAGCAGGAGGATCGTCCATCTTCAGGAAGGACACGTGGACACAGATCATCATTTCGTTGACTAGAAAGTCAAAGGTATGAAATGCTCCAGCCTTTCACCTCCCAAAATCGTGATATGAGAAATTGCGAAATGATCTGAGCCGTCAAATCAAGGTTTGATCTGGACCGTTGATCCCACTCCATTTCAAAGTTTCGCAGATCGAGAGTTCGAGATGTCAAATATTATTAAGCACAGGAATCTCGAAATCGCGATATGAGAAATCGTGAAATGATCTGAGCCATCAGATCAAGGTTTGATCTGGACCATTGATCCCACTCCATTTTGAAGTTTCACGGATCGAGAGTTGGAGATGTCAAATACTATTAACCACAGCAATCCAAAAATTGCGATATGCGAAATCGCGAAATGATCTGAGCCGTTAGATCAAGGTTTGATCTAGACTATTGATCCCACTCCATTTCAGAGTTTCACAGATCAGAACTTTGAAGTGACAAGAACACTGAACATCAAGAATCCCGAAATCGCGATATGCAAAATTGTGATTTAATCATAGCCATCAGATCAAGATGTGATCTTGACCATTGATCCGACTCCATTTTAGAGTTTTGCGGGTCATAACTTTGGAGTGACAAGAACACTGAACATCAAGAATGCCAAAATCGTGAAACGCAAAATCGTGAAATGATCTCATCCATCAGATCAAGTGTTGATCAGGACCGTTGATCCCACACCATTTCAGGGTTTCGGGGATCGCGACTTTGAGAGTCGAGATGCCTCATCTCCAGATTCAATAAATGATAAATCGCAAAAGCACTTTATGCATAAGGCTGTGATCACAACCCTTGATCACATCAGCGAGAGATGGAGAAAAGAGCTAGAGCAACCAAGCTCCTTTTAAGGGATCATGACAGGGAATGTCGAGACACATGGTCACACGAATGCTAAATTGCCGAATGATGAAATTCTGAAATGAATTCAAGATCCCATGGAATCAATCCAATGGTGCCGCTGAATTTGAACAAGATCAGAGGGCTACTATAGCACGACACAGTGTAACTTCCAGAAACCACTGATGGTTTCTGCCAGAGGACTCGAAGAGACTTCGGGGTGATTGACAGAGGAGGTGAAGAGTCTCTGGGAATATTCAAGAGGGATGAATATGTTCATGGAGGTGATTGACAGCTGGATGAGCATTGAGGCCTGTAACTGGAACAGAGAAGGTGAGCTCAATTGTCACAGAGAAGACAAAGAGTCTCAAATTGCCAGAGAGGCTGAGGAATCTCAGTATAACATACAGTGATGTTGAACGAGTGGTAAACGACTAGAGAAGATGAAGAGTCACGATGATGATCAGACAGATCACTCGAGTTGTGGAGGAATATGATGTGGAGTGAGCATGCAGAGGCATTGCGAATATTTCATGCACAAAGACAACAGAGACTATAAGAATGTCGAACAAAGAAGAGATAAGGGTTGTCGCTGTGTAGGAGAATTTAGGTGTGTACAAGGAGGCAGAGTGCAGGAGAAAAAATGCACAATTGAGGAATGGTGCATTGAAGGGATATGGCGCATAGAGGATAAAAGGAAAAAGAACAAAAAGTGCTATAGGTGTGCAGAAGAAACTGATACAGACAGGGCAGAGCAGTGTAACTGAAC
Source organism: Picea sitchensis (assembly GCA_010110895.2). NCBI lineage: Eukaryota > Viridiplantae > Streptophyta > Pinopsida > Pinales > Pinaceae > Picea > Picea sitchensis. The sequence continues at coordinate 29,879 of SNQJ01S0020348.1, read as the reverse complement.
AACGACAAGGCTGGTAAGCCATTGAATAATTTTATATCATTGTAATAAGTTTTAGTAACAAAGAATTTATAATTCAGGGTGGT